>OMLB01016315.1:13541-27480 GCA_900302555.1 Myripristis jacobus | reverse complement strand
CGGGTTGCCTCTGGACATTTTCTCCCGCCTCGCCAGCGTCTGCCGCAAAGCTGGTTGTCTTTTGTCGGTGCCGCTAGTGAACTCCTTATATTCTGTGTTGTGCTGGGATTTCAAATGTTTTATCAAGTAGCTTGTGTTGTAAATTGCAGATCTGGTCTCTCCTCTAGACAGTTTTGCTGAACATAATTTGCATGCTGCTTTGTTTTTGTCACGCTCGCTCTCATCCACCTGAAAATATTTCCACACCGCTGACATGACTCCACACTGCCCGCCTTGCAGTCAATTAACGTAACCTGCGCGCTTCCGTAAACTGGTATCGGTGTCGTGGTATCGGCACATATTTTACGAGTACGAGTAGAGTACTCAAGCCCAGTATCGGTACCGATAACCGATACTGGTATCGGGTATCGGTGCATCCCTAACTACAACTTAACAATATAACTACTGTACATAGGTGAATTTAAAATGATAACTGCTTACCCTGAATGCAATTTTGAGAATAATTCAGGCCAATATCTCTGCTGTCAGGCCAGTATCTTTGCCTTGATGTTATCACCATCAGAAATGAAGAAATGCCTGTTGTGTTACATTTTCAAAGAGGGGTCGAGGACCTCAAAGGGGTTCCTAAGCAAAATGAAGAAAATTTTATTTCCACTATAATAATAATCGTCACAAAAAAAAATGTATGTGCGACTATGTTAACTTGATGTTTAAATGTCAGTGTATTTGGCAGTGTTCAAGTATGACATCTAGATGCCTGAGAAAGGCATCTGGACACATTATTTTGCTATTTTTATTACAGTTTTGTTTTTCCCATGTTTTGAAAGAAATCATGTGAATTTGCTCAGCTTTCAAAGGTGCATGTTCAAGTCTGAACACATCCTTAAACACAAGAAATCTGACAATAATGGTATGATTTCTATGCTATGAATTATAATATAATATTTGTAATTTTGAAATACATATATATTTTAAAAAATTCAGGTTTTTTTGTGTCATTTCTGGTAATTTTCTTTACATTTTTTCCCTAATGTTAAATTTATTAATTTATTTATTTATGTTAATCTGTGAAACACTTTTTCCCTCATGTTTTTCCAAGAAATCAAGTGAATTTGCTCGGCTCTCTAAACAATTTAGTACAAATGACAATATCTTTATTTATTTATTTATTTATTTTACATCAGGGTCCTCATAAGACAAAATAGGTTCAAATTGGGGTCCATGGCTTAATGAAAGTTAACTTGGGGGTTCAGAAAATGAAAAACTTTCAGGCAAAAAAAAATATAATGTTCATGGAATTAGAAATGAAGCAGAAAAAAGACCATCAAAATTAGGATCACTCTTTTCTGCATTTGTCCACATTTTATAATTGGAGAAATATTCAGGTGTGAATGTGACTACTGCTTCCAATGGGTGCCAGAGGTGTTTTGTAGATGGCTGGGCAATTTTTTGGGCATGCTGAAGAAAATGTTGACACCATGTAGCAAACAGGAGAGGAGAAGGTTGGCCCCATACAAACCCCTGTGTCAAAAAACAAATTTTAAAAACTTTGGCTCTGCATTAGAGGAAGATGGAGTGATTTGGGACAGAATGTGCCAAAAATGGTGCCACAATCTACTCTTCTGACAGTTCTAAAGAAGTGAGGGATGTATTTAATATTTTAATATTTGTTTACAAATTTGTCATACAAATGTATTTGCTGATATGCTATGCGTGTGTTACTTAATAGTTCATTGCCCAAAAAACTACCCTTAGAAATAAGGTCAGCGGCCAAAAAATTCACTTATCCTGTTGAATGCACAACAGTCAGTGTTAGGTCTCCGGTCAGGTGTCCCGTCTTACCCCTGGACCTCACCAGGGACTCTGAGAGGCCAAATTGAAGCAGTCTAATGGCAGGTGACAGGCGGACAAAGGTGAGAGCAATGGGGGGCGTTGGATAATGTGCTAACATTCGGGTTTTGCCACAGTGTGGATTTGAAAGGCCGGCGTGGTGTTTTTTATGTGGGACAAAGTGTCAACTCATTACCAACTCAGCTTCACCTCCTTGCACTGCCACTGACCTGTAAACACTACCAGCAGCACATAGTTGTCACGAAACAAAGGCACAGGGTGAAAAAATGCCACTTGAGTACGAGGCGAACACAGCGGGGAAGCCAAATTGCTCCCCACCAGCAAAGTTCAAATAAAATGAACTAAATAAAGTGGGGCTTCCTCCATTTTCTGGGTACTAATAAGCTGACTTCGTTTCTCTGCATGCATGTAATTTTTTTTTTTTTTTTTTTTGGTGACGTTTCGTCCATTGCATCCGCTCTGCGTCGGCGCTCGCGGTGCCGTTGGCAGGCTCCGCCTCAGCACTGGCGACATCATGGCAGAGTTGGCGCAGAGGATTCTGATTTGCCGAAAATGACCGATGTTTGACCCCGCCTGCGGCCAGACACTGACATCATGGCGGACAGGGTCATGGAAAGGGCAGATTGTGAGGCATCCTGGGTAAAATTTGTTCCAGGAGGCTGGGGGGGTGGTGGGGTAAAAAAGTAGGACAGCGGGTAAACAGAAAAGAAAAGCCTTTATTCTGTAAAACACAGGCACAGATTTAAATAAAATAATCAGACAATCAAGCTGTAAGGATTACATGTGCCCTCCACAAGTGAGCCCAATGCTTGATAACCGGGCTCACACAGCCTGCATATTGCTTGTTAACCAAGATATGCATCAAGCCCAGTTTAGCAGAATGCACTATCAGAGTGTAAATGGAGTCCAATAAAGAATAATAAAGGCTTTCGATGGGGCTGTAGTTAGCGCCATGCAATTACCTCTCATTACATTCTACATTGTTGGAGCCGTCATATTAAACACGTAGAAAATGTGGAATTAAAGCTATGCACACATCAAAGGCTGCCCACGATCTCCGTTGCCATGGTAAAACTAAAATGTGTTAATTTGTGTTGAGGTATTATCTTACACTATATTGTGAGTGTTGATTAAGCAGGAAGAAATCTGTCATGCTTTAGTCTTACAGCAAATGGCAACATGATTCAGGAAAACTTGAGAGGGAAATGGCAGCGACTGAAAATGTTAAGGAAATGCCAAGGATTCACATGGATTAAAAGAATATTTTTTACACCACAATGATTGCCTATTTGGCCTGCTCCTCTTATCTATTCTTCTCCTCTTCTACAGGTTTGTACCTTGATCCCCCGCTTGAATGATTGTATTGGTGAGCAATCATGGAGGCAGCTTTAATTACAAAGCAAGTGATTTGGAGCTATAATAGCCTTCATTGAGGTCAGCCATGGAGAAATCAAAATGCAGTTTTTTCCTTTTTTTTTTCAAATTAAGTTTTGTTTACAAAGTTCAGCTGAAATTTTCAGGTCATCTCAAGCACCATGGTTGAACTGCAGTATCGTAACAGAGAACTACTGTGTATGTGTGTGTGTGTGTGTGTGTGTGTGTGTGTGTGTGTAACCCTGGGGTTTTCAAACTTATTCATGTTCTGGACCCTCACGTTGACTCTAACTGAGCCAAAGACTCCCATCTAAAGTGATTTTGCCCTTGGGGTCCCAGATAAGAAATGATATTTTTGTTTGAAGTAAGGTCATAACATTGTATAAAAAATAATCACTCATACTTTTTTCCAGTGTCTTAATTAATAGTAAAACTAGCCTTTTAAAACCTGAAAAAAATCACTTGATGTATCTGAAAAAATGGTAACAAGGTAACAATAGTAAAAAAAGAGAGATAATAATAAGCACAAAAAAATCTTTAAAATTATCCAAATAGTGAGCAGAAAGTTAACAAAATATTACCAAAAATTTGCAAAAAAAAAAAAGTTTTAAAAAATTACAAGAAAACTGTATTCATAATGCCTTTCACAAGCATTTAAACTATTTCTCATTTTGCTGAAGACCCCCTGGAAGCTGCTCAAAGACTCCTGGGAGTCCCCCAGACCCCACTTTGAAAACAACTGCTTACACTTGTGTCTCTCCATGTCTTTTACTTTCATGTCTACACATACTCGAGTGCACATGCATTTCAAGTGTGTGTATGTGTGTGTGTTTGTGTGTGTTTCTGGGGAAGGTTTGGTGGTGATGACACATGAGCAGCATCTCTGCCTGATCAGAGCAGAAAAAAGGATTAGTGGCAGGTGTAAGGAATGCTGGCATGCTTGACAACAACAACATAAGCGTACCTCACACACACACGCTCCAGTGGTCCTGTGTGATATGATAAAAACCGTCACATGGCTTGAGAGGCATGTCCAACGGTTGGAAGACATCCACAGACACCGCGTGCTCCGCCAGTCAACACCTATCACCGTTTCTTATGTGATGTGCACATTTCTGCTGGAAGAAGAAACAACATCTACTCTTACAAAATATTTTCATCTAGCGTCCAATTAAGACAAATTGTTTCTTTTTGTGGTAAGGTAGAACACTTTATATTTTTTCTTAGATCTGATTTGATTTCGTACTGTGTTTTAACCCTAACCTAACTGGGAATTTGTCCATGAGCACACTCTTATTTATATCAGTTGCCTTGGGAAATAGCTGCATGGAAATTAAAAGAAAGCTCCAACTTCTGATCCTGTTATGCTGTTAGATATCAATCTATGATGTTCACTGAATTAGACAGTTATTTTATGATGAGGTGTTGTAATTTACTTTTCTGGTGTACCGGTGTTCCCTCAACCTGCCTCATGCTTAGCTTAACTAACCCTACATTTCTCAGAGTGACCGTTGACTGGTTTGATATATTTTGTGTCACTTAGGAATAAAGTCATGAGGGCTCAAAAATGCTAGAAAAAAACAATGTGAATGATTTTTTGATGAAATATGGAGCTACAAGTATGTACTTTGAGGACCTGTAAAATATTCATAGTATGAATGTAAGAGTTTGCATGGTTTCACTGAATATGCAGAAGATATTGTAGAAAAAAATCAGCTGATCTGAAGAGGTCAGGTGGGATTTTTTTTCTGAATTGGTTGATTTTATATGAACTGATCCTTTGTATACATGTGGCCAGGTACTGTAGAAAAGAGAAAATACAAAAACACAAATACAAAAAATACAAAACACAAAATTAGGCCTAGAAATGCAAGCAACAATGTCAATATCACTATCATTCTTTAACCCCCTGATGCACAACACATCTCATAATGCACAGCGTGGCTGACCTGCATTCATGTCCTTCTCGTCCCCTGTTATTTAATGCCCAGCTCATTATTTCTTTGCTGTATCTTTGATACCAATTTATTTAATCATTCATTATTCCAGACATTCAGTAATTATCTTATTTTTGGTTATTATAAACATCAAGATTCATTTTGTCTTTCTTACAGTGTGAATGACAGCAGTTTTTGTGTTGCTGTCTCAAATGTGCAGACATACTGTAGGTCAGTAATGAACATGCATTCAAAAGTGTGATTTACAAATGACAATCGTAATTTTGTTACAATTTTAATTTTTTACAAATAACCAATTTATAATTGAAATATGTTTTTGTCACTGTCTGCACATAAGACATACACATAACTAACACCTGGAAAAAGTGGTGTAAATGTCTTTTTTGCATTATTTAAAGTGCAGATCACTGCAGACTGTGGTGAATGTAACTAAACAAACAAACAAAACTGTAAACCTAACAGTAACAACATCCACTTGTGTTTTGGAACAATGCATTTTGTACACCAGTTGCTGACTTTTTTGATCACTTGCAGATGGTCAGATCTTATACCTTTTAATTTGACCAAGAGTGACTGCTTGTTAGCGTATGCAAGGTGACAGCTCGGGTTGTTTCCTGGTGGTTGCTAGGTTTGCAAAATGTTTTTAGCTGTTTGCTAATGTGTGCTAGGTGGATACGAGGGTGTTTCTAGGGGTCGCTACTGGTGTTCTAGGCATCTACTCAGTTGTGACAGATCATTGCTTGGTATTGCAGCTGGCTCACATTTGACTCATGCTGTGTATTTGACAGTTAACAGTGTTAAAATGTTTTTGGGTAGATCTTTCTCTTAAAGACTCCATGAAAATAGACTCCCATGTCTTCTACCTCACGGTAAATAATATCTTTAGTGGTGACTTCATGATGCCCTAGCCAACGTAAACAAATAAATACATGAACAAATGAATGAATGAATGAATAAACAGAAATTAAAACCTGTAAAGCCTTGATTCATTTTTGAACAATTTGGCCTCTCCACCTATTGAATCAAACTGTTTCTTTGCTTTTGATTAATCCTTCCCCACGTTATGTCCCTCCGCAACTTCCTTTAACAGGAAGCACATAAAATCAAAGCAAGAGGAGGCTGTTTCATAGTGTCATGAAGGGGTTAGTTCACCCTTTTTAAAATATTTGATATTATTTCACTGCCAGCCCTTGCCTGTGTCAAGGCATCATGACATGGATCAGCGGTTTCTCGGCTGAAAAGGTGATCATCCAATGAACGCTACGGGGGACTAATGATTAGCCAACCAGGGCAAACGCCAAGCTATTGTCAAACGCTGTCAAGCTAGACAGCATATTCTCAATATTGTCCAACATCATACTCTGTTGCTCCACACCATCATGCTGGCATGGCTGCACATAAGTGTTGACTTAAAATGACATTATACTTTATTGATTGGTCATGGAAAATCTAATCCCCCTCCCCCATGGAAATCGATTAGAGCATACCTGCTGATCGATAGATCGATAGACAGACAGACAGACAGACAGATAGATAGATAGATAGATAGATAGATAGATAGATAGATAGATAGATAGATAGATTCTATTCTTCAGAGTTGAAAAGCAAATATGACCTTGTTCTGGCTGCATCAGTGGGTGATTCGTTATCACTGGTGAAATCACTCTGAAAAATGAGAGGGATGGTACCTGCCACTATCTGCCACATTGACTTTCACACAGCAGATTTTCAGTCTAACTTTCTGACCAGCAAAAACATTTATTTATTTATATTTTTCAGTTAAATTGCCCAAACTGGGGTGGCAAGACCCATTTTTAGGGTGGCACCCGATGCCACCAAGGTAAATCCACCCCTGGCACACACACCCGTTGAGTTGCGTACAAAATACAGTAAGTTGTCCAAAACTATCATCCCTGTGCACTCTGTAATCATGTAAGCATACTAGCTTGGGAAAGTGACCCTTGTAAAGTGAGTTTAAATTTTCTTTGAGTGGATTAAGGTGGTTATTTGTAAGAATGTTAACTGGGGAGAAGTCCACCTCAGTGGCAGGAGGCATGTGGAGGCAACAGTTAGCATGCGGAGCATCCAGCCAGTATCCAGCACTCAGTAACAATGAGAGGAAGATAGCACCACTACTGTCCTACACAACAGCTAGGGGGGAAATGAAATGAATAACAAATTTCTCAAATTGGGTGACATGTAGTTGACCAGTACAGCCAGTCATTTGTGTGCCACTAATTAGCTCCCCAGGTAGCCGTTGAAGGTCTACTGCCTTGCTGAGGAGCACCTTGGTAGTAATTAAGAGGTCAGTGGCAAAGTCATGTGTCACACAGCTTCTGCTGTTCATTTTCCCATTTTGAACTGCTGACCTTCAGGTCAAACACTTGCTTCCCTCACTGTTAGATCAGTGCTGTGTGTAGCTGGGACGACGTGGATGATGTGTTTGTGGGTGCAGGCTGAGATGACGTTTCACAGGTCATACACACTTGCACCAAAGTGATTTCTGACAGTGTTGATTGCCCATTGCGGGGTACGAGCACACTTACATATGTGCACAAACAGTGTGCAAGGTACAGCAGCCCACTCATACATTATGAGCACACACCAACACATATATGCTCACACACACAGTTTCACCTTGAACACAGATAGTGATATTTCTCTCAGAGGACCTTGGGAGGAATAAAGGGGAATTGAATCGATTTGGTGATAGCAGAGACTAGCGGCGATTATGTTAATGTCTTTGTGGTGTATAAAAAAAAATGGCAAAGCTCTAAAAGGGACAGCTAATTTCTCTGTACTCTTCTCTCCTCTTTTTTTCTTCTCCTCTTTGATCCACCATGCCTTTGCCCCCTTGCTCACTTCCATTTTAATCCCCGCCACCATCTGCCCCCTGCTCCGAGGGTCAAAGAACGGTCATGTTTGTTAAAATCGAGTTCCACTTTGGTGAAAAATCAGGATCTAGGTCTCCTATAAAGCTCTGCTGTTCCTTTTTTCCCCTCCACCCCTCATTCCTTTACCCCATCATTCTCCTCACATTTTTTTTCTTCCTCCACAGACTCTCTCCTCCCCTGCAGACATAAATGTGTGACTGAGGAAATTTTGTGTGCGCGTGATCAGGATAGCCTATAGGAGGCACACTGCATGTTGGCTGCACTTGCTCTGCCCTGCCTCTCCTCCCATCACCATACATTTTGATTCAGTGTGACAGCATACGCACCTGAATGGTTCCCAGGTAATTTCATATGGCTTTTATTTGCCAGTGATTTGATATGTACATGCAGTCATTTTTTTCATGTATGTAACTTTTAAAAGCAAGTCAGTTATTGCTTTGTGGTATTTATATTGTTTGATAACAGTGGAGCTGATGGAGATATACTCTCATTTGATTTGGTATTTGCTCGCTTGCAGAATATAGTCTGAAATAATAACCTCAAGATGTTTTGTTGTGATTTATTTAATACACACCACTTTAAGCAAATACAGTGAAGGCGTGTACATTCTGCCTGCCCAAAGACATGAGTCAATATGGGAAGTAAAAGGTACATTAAAATACTTCTGCTGTCATTATTTTGACACCCATTGGAGCAATTATTTATCCAGTTTTGATTTTTATTCAGTACACACCAAAGATTTTACTTTCCTCTAGTAGCAAATAAAGGTAAAACCCAATGTGCTCTGCTCCAATTTGAGAGTAGCGTTTTCCAGGGGACTGAAACATGGCATGTGCATGGTCCACGACGTCGGACTGAGAAGAGTGCCAACTGTGATGAATAGCTTTCAATCTGGCCACAAAATGGGTTCACAGACCTCTTGGAAAGGGTTTAGTCACCTAATTGCTGTCGGGAGGAAGGGCTGGTCAGATTGCTTTGTAGGAAATTCATTAGAATGTCATGAGGTTCGTCATTGGTATGCATCAAAAACATTTAACCTTGTGAGAGATGGAATTTCTTTTTTTAAACAGATTTTTGTGGTCATTTGTATTCACCTAAGGTCAGCAAGTGGAAGTCCGTATGAGGCTGTAAAGTTTTTGAGGTCAGTTACTGGCTTCACATCTGGAAATAAGAATTCCTGCCATTAAACTCTGGTGAAGAAGAAATCAAGTAAACTTTGCAAACATATATTTTATTTTCTCTACTCTTATTTGAAATAACATGATCCTTGATTATTCATTATTGAAAAATTCACCTTGCATGATATGAAATTTGCAAAATATCAGTATGCTATTGTATGTATTTTTCCAAATAATGCATGCAGGAGAAGGTATTGTTTCAAGATGATATAACCACTATTTAAAAAATATATACATTTACATTCCTATTCTTACAAAATGAGTTATGGACTGAAATGAAACAACTTACTGCATTTTATTAATGGATGTTAGGTAATGTAATAATCCGCAGTGTTATCATATAATTAAATGTCCATTTTGCTAATCCCTACTAATGATTGATATAATACAATAGCTATTCAACCTCTACCCCATTCAAAACCTATCACAGCTGCTTTTCAAAATACCTGATGGTTATGTTGGACTTTCCTCTGGTGTGTAGGAAGTTGAACATTTTGTTTCCAGCAGCAGCAATAGCAGTGTCCAACAGAGCAATTTTTGATGAATTGTTTAAAAGACAATAAAATTATTCATAGATATCTTGCTTAAAATTGCACAAGATATTGTTTGAAAGTGAACGTTTAGATGTTTGCATCTTAAACTATGGCTTCTTGTGTATATAACAAAAACATTAACAATAATCTTGACTTGTCTGCATATGTTTAGATATGTAACAGTGCTATGCATTAATACAGGAGCTGCTGCCTGGTGTAAAGTGGCTACACAGCCAATAAGAGGCCTGATGTTCAGATGAACAGAGGCTGCTTCTAATCTACACCTGCTTTCTATGTTGGATAAAAAAAATTAAAAAAAAAGAGGCATGATGTTGAAATGGTGTCTAGTGCTCAGTGGGCTGTTTGAAATAAACAGAACTAGGTAGTTAGGATGAGCAGTGTTAGCCACCGTCACCTAGCACACAAAAAAAGAGAGCCACCTACACAAACTGAAATTTTAGAGCCATATAATTTTGGGAAAAGACATTACAGTAGGCTGATATTCAAACTGAATGACATTTCCATGTCCACTCCATTACTCAGTGTGAAATTCCATATTCCATATTAGTAAGTGTCAGTCGGTGGATGGATTTGAATCGCCAGTCACTAGTGACTGACATGTCAACCTGCTGCGACGTAGTTTTCAGTCAGTTGCAAGTCAGTCTAACTTAGACTCACACCTACAAAAACGTCAGTCAGTGTTGGCAATTTGTGCTGCTTATGCCAAGTCTTATGTGCTGTTTGTTACCAACAAACAGCACATAAGACTTGTATTCATAAGGCAAATCAAGAGCACAATATTGCCAAGAAGCCGATTAAAAACATTTGGACATATGATTCAGTGAAGTTGGTGTAATTCTTGTTCTGTTCCAGGGAGCGTCCGTGGGTAGCCTGTTGTTAGCCTGACAGCCAGTCCATATGGAAAGCGTTTGCTGAAATGTTCTTGATATCTGTCTCTGGGGTGTCTCACAGAACAGATACGCTTCCATTTTATTAAGTGTATCAATCCACACTTTTTACAATTTGTGTCTATTTTTGGTGCATTTAATGAGGCACAATCTTAACAGACAGCTGTTTAATTCAAACAAATATCCCATGGTAAGCGTGCTTGAGCTTATTACCTGTATCTATATTGTTTGATCAAGGCTCCAAGTCTTTTTCTTGACAGAAGGATCCCCGTCACTCACTACGGTAGGCAAGAAAATTCACAAAGAAACCTTCTACTATATTCCCCTACTGGCCTGGGACTGGTCAAAGCTAGGGTCTGGCTGAGTGAGGTGGGGAGGGGTCAGACACAAGCTGACATTGTTGGCTTCTTTGAACCAGTGTGGGAACACCCAGGTGTCACATGATGGCTTCAGGGACAGCATGCCTGTAACCGCAATCTGGCCCCTGTGGCGCTAAAGGACTTTATGTTTTGGCCCTATAACCCAGGGTGCCCTGTTCTGTGGATGTGCAAACAGGGTTGATGTGGGGCGAACAGACAGTCACCTTTGAACTTTTGAGCTCTATCTGGCTCAGAGACACACACACACACACACACACACACACACACACACACACACACACACACACACAATAGATGTTGCTGCCATGGTATCTGGGGAGTGACACAAGGTCAAATGTAAATAGATTATGGAAAGGATTTGTTGATCCTGATCAGATGGTGGTCTTGGTGTCGCCTTGTGTTTGACTTATTACCAATACTATGTTTGATATATCAGGTTGTTTTCACACCCTTAGTTATTTTGCTTTAGTTCAAATCAGTGGAATAGCTGATAGTTTGTTGGATTGTTCATTTAGTTGTTTCGGTTTCACACGGTACAAAATTCAAATGAATGGTAAAGGATAGACAGGTACACTGAGGGACAGAAAAAGGAAATATTTTCTTTCAGGATGTTTTTCCCTCTCTCACTTAATTATACCACATTTGGCCAATACAGCACCATCAGCTGCTTTGGCATTTGATCATTATTGCACAACTTGTTTGGACAGATAATAATAAGACAATTTCTTTCATTGTTGCTCCATGACAACCCTTGATTCATTTTGCTTCTATGGTATTAACAGCTAGCTGCTAATGCCACCAAGTTGCTTATGTCTGTTTTTTATTCACCAACCCGTAACGTGCTGCTGAGGTACAGGACCTGCTTCAGCACAAAATGCAACAGTTTGAGTGGATTAAGATGGTTATTTGTAAAAATCTTAGCTGTTGGGAAGTCTACCTCAAGACAGAAGGCTAATAGTTAGCATTTTAAACATCCAGCCAGTATCCAGCACTCAGTAACAATGAGAGGAAGATAGCACCACAACTATCCTACAGAACAGCTGGGGGGAAATGAAATTATATCCCATTCTTCAAAATCAGTGAACTTTCCCTTTAAAAACCCCTTTAATCGTGTGACTTTGGTGTATACCACTACTTGCAAGTCAAATCACAGAATAAGTGATATCTAAGTGTGTGTTAGTGTGCGTGTGTGCATCCATCTATGTCATTTTATATCTTCATGTCTTTAAGTTAATGTGGAAAATCAATACAGTATGAGATAAATGGCAAAAGATAAATCAATGATTTTATTATGACAGCGTAATAACCTGGATCTACAACTGTTCCACCTCTGAAACTAAAGAGTATGCAACTCAATATCGCTTCATCTGCTTCCCTCACAGGCTGGTACATTATACCAACCCATTACCTACCTCTTTTCAATTCAAGCTTACTTTGCCCCAAAGTGGAATAAAACACGATTAATGATTTCAATTACACTGACCCTGCTAGCCGTTTACAGTGCCTGGGGTCTGGGTGAGTGGGCTCTGTGTGCTGCATAAAAGCCAATGGTGAAGGACATTTACTAGGGGAATGATTCAGTGAGGGGGCTAGCAGTTTGTGCTGGCTCATCAGTGGGGGAATAGGGTTTCTCTTTGTGCTGGACTCCTTCCTTTCGACAGCGTTGAAACTACTTTGTAGATCCATGCTACTGCTGGCCTCCCATTGTCTTTTACAGATGTCAGGATGGGATACATCTGCAATGGCAGACTGGTCTCATGAAACTTCAGGATGAGCCCAAAGTCCTAAATTGCAAATAGTACGCTCTGTGTACCAAAAATATGTAAAAGAACATGACTAGAGACAGCCAGTAGTTTTGCATTGAAATAACATGGAGGTTAGGTAGTGGATGGGAGAATATATTTATCTTCACCCCTGATTAACCTAGCACCAGACTCAAGACTCTCCTTAGTGTCTGGATTTTCTTTTGATCTTGTCAGTTTATTAGCCCGATAATGAGGGAACTGTGCCTGTGGCATCCAGCAGCTGCTGAAATTCACCAGTTTGAAACTAAGGAAACATGATCACAATCATAGCTGATAGTGTGGCAGGCTGAGAGGCAATTCATATTAATTTGACTGACAGACAAGGGGCGTTGCTTATTTAAACATGAGAAGCAAACAAAATCAACATTTGGAATTTGAGCCCTAATGGTGACTGGTGTGGAAAAATTTGGCATGGTTTTCATTGTTTTGAAAAGGTTTTATGCCTTATTTTACAGGTTATTACCCCAGCCAGGTGTCTGAATTATTAGTAATTTGTCTCTGTTTGTATAACTAGCTCGTATTTGATGTATGGGATTGTACATTTTAAAGTAGCATGTGGCTAACATTAGCATTGTTTGGGTATAGATGGGCTTCATGCTAGGCTTTATGCAGCTGCCAGGCAGACACTTAATGTTTTGAGACCAGTAACATAATGAGCCCTTTGAACAAAAAACAGCAGTCTGCATTACGTAAAGTGCATTTTCTTATAAACTTGAATTTTTGTCCTGTCAGTTCAAACGCCAGAGGTGTAGTGGTTTACAGAGGTATTTCTTAAGACAAATGTCCATTACTCCCTAATTAAACCCCCATAGTCCGAAAAATGTACTTTGTAAAGCCGTTTATGTTTAGGCAGTGGTTTCCTCAGGTGAAAGTTAGGGTAAACGGGTAGATACATTTCTTGGTAGAGATGCAAAACTCAGCATAACTGTGTGTTCAGACCATGTGGTGCAATTACATACATACATACACAAATAGATGCAAATTCACGAGAATGACACAAATTTCCATGTTGTGAATGATGGGATCATGTGAGTTGGAATTTTTCAAAATTTTTCAAG
>OMLB01016310.1:0-10469 GCA_900302555.1 Myripristis jacobus | reverse complement strand
CCTTCCCGTTCCACCTCAAGCTGCAGGTCAATCTCCAGGTGTGAAAAGACTATCTGTCCAGTTGATACCATCACTGAAGACCTTGTTGGAAAGTGGTGTGTCGTTACCTATGACGGTGATCCATATCCTGGAATCACTGAAAGAGCAGAGGAAGGTGAGTTGTAGCCTATAATACCCAATCCAATGCAATTTTATTGAGCATTTCATACACAAAGGCAACATGGACTTTTCAAAGGAGAGAAAGCGGAATACACAAACTCATCATTTCATAATCCTATAAAACTGCTATAATTACCATGTCTTGCTGGTTGTCCTTTTATTTTGCCTGTTATCTGTCTGCAGGTGCCTTGGAGGTCAATGTAATGTCCAGCACTGGGCAAAACCGCTTTTTTTGGCCGCAACTACAGGATAAGATCTGGTACACAATGGACAAAGTCATCACCTTAATCCCTCAGCCAGAAAATGTGACACAGAGGCATGTCCAGATCAGCCCAAGAGTGTTTGACGCAATATGTGAAAAACTTAATTTGTGAACAAATTTGTTTAGGTGTTTGACACAGAACCCCATAAACCCACACCTGCAGTGTGTTCCCTCGGTGTGGGTGTTAATGTTTGTTTCCTGGTATGTGTCCACTCCACTGCACTGTACTAACCGGGTTGGACTAACTGGGTTGGACCAGGTCTCAAACCGGATGGGATGGCATGTCGCTGCAGGATGCTGTGGTAGCCATGCTAGTTCAGTGTGCCTTCAATTTTGAATAAATTCCCAACAGTGTCACCAACAAAGCACCCCCACACCATCACACCTCCTCCTCCATGCTTCACGGTGGGAACCATGCATGTAGAGACCTGTTTGCAGTAAAATAGTTTATTAAAGGAAGGAAATGGAGCAATGCATGTCAACAATTTCTTCCTCACAAAACAAAAAAATAATCAGAGGAATGAATGTAATATTTTCAAAGTTTGTAAAGTTTGCGTACATGTATGGCAAAGTTTGCCATACATGTACGCTATTTATTTATTTATTTATTATTAGTCATCTTTTTGCCTTCTTTTTTCGTTAGAGTTGTTTTGTTTTTGCTTTATTTTCCCTTTTGCACCACTCTATGTTTTATTATCTTAATGCTAATCTATTTGTAAACGACACTGTTGTCTTATTTTGTTTGTCCATGACTTGAAATAAATATTTATTTGGGAAAGGAGAAGCACTTGATGATATAAACCCTGAAAAAAATAATAAAATTATTTGTATGCGTTCCGCTCGGTTTCAGCCGTTCAGACAAACTGTTTCCTTGGCAACACAAAGTGTGTGATTCAAAAACGGCGACGTCACTTCCTTCCCATGGTCCTTAGCGAAACCCAATTGAACGTTTGGTGAAAGAAAACATTTGGATTTTGTTTACTCCCTTTACGAATAAAACATATAAAACAACGAATCTATCACGGGGATCGACGCGGGTAAGATTGTTTTTTTGAACAGTGTGAAGCGAGAGTAGTTTTGACGGTACACGGTTCGTTTTCATGTAATTGTAAATTGTGAACAAACAATGTTGCGAATGCATTAACGTTAGCCAGGTAGCTAGCGTTAGCTCACGCTCGGCTCAGTCAGCTGGCTGGGCATTAAAGCCTGTTTGCTGGACGCTTGACTCGTCCGCTCTTTGTTTAGTTTCAGTGGTAAGATTTTGCGTATATTTGGCGACTTGTTGCCGCATTTGACTCACTCACTGAGCCGTTTTAAAGCCCAGACGGATGTATGAAGCCAGCATAGCAGAGATGTGGCGTTAGTGTGATTTCACACTCACAGGACACACAGCCGAGTTTCAGGTTAATCCAAGTGCTGCTGGATTTGGTCGACTGAGCCCCCCTTAAGTGTCATTATGTCTAAGTTAATTAAAACATTCGCCCAGTGGGTTTAAAGCATCCAAGTAGTCGAGTAGTCAGGTAAACACCTATCATGGGTGGTTATTCGCGACCAAACTACATCATTTAATAACTCAGTGATATTAGAAACGCTCATGTCTCAGCTGGCTTGTCTGTCATTATTTTAGAGTACTATTAAATATCATCACTTTGTGTCATTGCTTATATAAAGGCATAGTGTGCTGTCTAATCAGAGTTGTTAGTCAGTAGGGCTGGACAATATATCGATATCAAATCAATATCGTGATTTGAGACACGATAGTGTCTGGGGTTTTCGATATTACAATATCGTAATATGGCATCAGTGTTGTCCTCCTCCACCTAAAGGCTGCATTACATTAAAATTACAAATTTACTGTTCTAACATTTGTTTCTACCCTTTATATTATTATATATTCATTACTGATGATTATTTAGCAAATAATCTCATTGTGTTAATATTTCGTGAAAGCACCAATTGTCTTCCCCACAATATTGTCACAATTTCGAGGTATTTCGATATATATCATGATATGTGATTTTGTCTCCATTGCCCAGCCCTATAGTATCATCGTGCTGATGTGATTGTATGCATCAAAGGGTTAAATTGAGCGATGATGAAGTGCTTTAGGGAAGATTTTAGAATATTGAGAATGTTGTATATCGTAATATGCTCTGATATTATTTATAGGCCTTATCACCCAGCCCTATTAGTTAGTATTGTTGCCCAGAATTGAAAGAATGAAATCATAAATAACAAGGTTGTATGCCTTACCAACACAATGATTTGATTATTGTATTGATAATTTTTGTTCTGTCTTCAGTCACCATGGACCAGGACTATGAGTGTAGGCTGCTCAGGCAGATCAACATTCAAAACGAGAATGCAAGCCCCATAGTAAGTGAACAAATACCCTCTCACTCTCCACATTGTTTGTAACCATCTCCACACTGTGTGACCCACTCTCCATGGAAATACAGACAAGAAGTGTTGTTTTGTATTTTGTTAATTCCTCTGAAGTCTCATGGGCTTTTGGTTTTATTCACACAGGGTAGAAAATAGCACACAATTAATTTTCATCCAGTTAGTTTTGTAAGCTAAAGGTTTATGTGATTTGCTTGTGTACGGTGGTGCCAGCATGTACAAACTGGAAGCTGTATGTCCTCTCTGTATGTCCTGTCATGTAAATTAAACTACACAGAAGTGCCTCACCTAGCCATGGATTAGAAGTTTTTTTGTTTTTTGTGATTATATTGACAATAGTATGATACTAGTTCCTTCCAAATAGGATTTCTGTTTGGCAAAGGAATTAAGATGGGCGGTGAGGGTGTGTCACTCTGCATGTGTTAGCAGAACAAACAGTCCAGCAGGACTGGCTCTGTCATTTGATGGTGTCACTCTTGTTGTGTGGAAACAAGACCTTGTGACCAAGTGATTGGCTTTTATGAGTGCCGCCTCCCGTTGTTAACACCTCACACAAATGCCCCATCTGCCACCACACTGTCGTCCTGTTGTGATGTCGAGTTGTCAAATTGGTGTCCAAGGCCTGTTTGTGTGTGGCTCAGAAATTGGTTTCTCCTCCTCCCTTGTGTAGAAGGCCATAGGAGCAGTGCGAGCTCTGACACCCACCAGCTCCCCCCTGTCCTCCCCCAGCAAGCATGGCGACCGCTTCATTCCCTCCCGGGCTGGTGCCAACTGGAGTGTCAACTTCCACCGCATTAACGTGAGTCTGCTGCACAAGAAACTCCCTCTGACTTAAATGACACTGTTTAAGAATCCATCTTGGGCTCACCTCGGAGAGCATGTGCCACGTATCAAGGCTGAGTTTTTACCTCAACAGCCCAGGTCCTTTGCTGCACGTCACCCCCCCCTGTCTCCTGCCTGTCCTGTCTCTCTCTACTGTCACTGGAAAAAAAGATTCTTTCTTATAGATCAATTTGCAGATTTATTGTTTTTTAAGGAAATGCACTGTTTCTGTTGAGATTCTTAGTTCACTTATAATCTGTTTTCACCCTTAATTTGAAAAATTTGGTTGAGAATGTTTGTGTATTGTTTCTTTCTTGACATAGGAAATTGAGAAGTCCCACAATCAGAACAGGAAAACCAAAGATGGCACAACAGATAGTAATAAAGGTAATCCATCTGCTTTTATCCGGAGAAACAGATACACTTTGCTGTTGTATCTGTGTATTTAGTGTGAGTGCAGTCTTGTTAAATCTTTTCACCTTATTTTCGCTGGTATCTGTGTCTGTCCCAGTCGAACTCCACAATTTGACCTTCTCTAGTTTACAAAGCCTACAGAGGCTTGTGGAAAGTGGAGATAAGGACTAAACAAAGCTTAGCAAAAAAAAAAAAAAAATCCCTCCTTGACTCTTAGATGTTTGAGAGGTAAGGATGAGGACAGAAGTGGAGAGGTGTTAGAATTTAATCAGATTTGGAACCCAGAGTGATAGTCCCTGGTTTCTTTACTTTTCTTTATGCCTCCTCTCTGTCTCTTCCTCTGCCTGAAGCTGATGGTCTGGCTTACTCGGCCCTTCTAAAAAACGAGCTGCTAGGAGCCGGCATCGAGAAAGTCCAGGACCCTCAGTCAGAGGACCGTCGTCTCCAGCCATCCACTCCTGCCAAGAGGAGCCTTTTTAGTGTAAGAAATTCTAACATTAACTATAATTGACTTGCAGATTTATTAAACAATATAACATTTACTTTTTATTTTTTACTTTTTCATTTTTTAATTACTTTAAAGGGCCTCTTAATTTTAGGCATCTTTAGTAAGCAATATTAATCATCTGTTTGTGTTTAATAGTACTCTGTAAGTGCCAAACGGGCCCTACCGGAGGAGGATGGAAACGCAGTCTCTCCATATTCCCTGTCACCTGTCAGTAGCAACAGGTAATTTGTTTTACTTGTGCTGTCAGTGTTTGAATGTTTTCTCTTTAGTTTAGGAGAGGACTCAGAATTATATTTCCCATTGTCTGCGTTCGTTCTCTTTAAAAATTGTACTTTGCTTTGCAGCCAAAAACTGCTGCGGTCACCAAGGAAACCTACACGCAAAATTTCCAAAATTCCATTCAAAGTTCTGGATGCTCCGGAGCTGCAGGATGATTTCTACCTCAACCTCGTGGACTGGTCCTCTCTCAATGTCCTTAGTGTTGGACTTGGTACCTGTGTCTACCTGTGGAGTGCCTGCACCAGCCAGGTGAGTGAGGCTGAGGGCACTGACCAAATCAATAAAAAATGACCGTTTCAATAAAATATCTTCATTATGTTAAAAAGAACTGCCCAGTTGTATGAAAATAATACCTTATATAATTTATAAAATACATTTTTATAAACCTTAGATGTTATATAATACCATTTTCAGAAACCTTTGATCACACCAGACCAATACATCTAAGTCTGGCATCATGCACAGCTCATGCATAGTAACTCATCTTAATGAGGATGAGAGGATTTAATGGAACTGTCCTGATTAAACTGTTTGTTTGTTTTTTTTTTCTTTTTGTCCTCTCCATCTTTTCAGGTGACACGTCTGTGCGATCTCTCTGTAGAGGGAGATTCTGTAACATCAGTGGGCTGGTCGGAGAGGGTTAGTATTTCATCTGTTTCACAACCTCTTTTTATCTTCAAACCTTACCTTGATGATCTGTGCTTGGCAGAGTTGCATAAAACACTTTCTGTTATCCCTGTCTTGCTGCTAAAGGAACCTCCATATATTATAACAGTCATTTTTGTGTTGCAGTTTAAGGTTATTTATATTTCCTAAATGGTGGCTGAAGTTATTGTGACGGTGTGTGATTGCAGATTCACGCATAAATCAATGCAATATTCCAAGAGGAGGATGATAGGCAACATAACAGTGCTATCTGCAAATTGTTCATTGTCTGCAAAACTCTTTTTTATTAGCTAGACATTAACTTCCACTTGCCAACAGGTTTGAAAAACAGAGTAATTCATAACAGCACATAGAATTCATTGCAGGTTAAGTCATGAATTTATGCATGCATATATAGTTGGCAAGGGTGATGATTGAAATGATGGACTGGTTGCTGTATTATGGTGGCATTATGAATATTCGCTCAGGGCGAAGGACAGCATTTTAAAAATCCTGAACAGAGAGGAAAATTGAATCCTAAGACTACAAAAAGCACTGAGACATTTAGAAATGTGAGGTGTTTTATGCAACCAAGCAGAGGCTAATATATAATGTCTAGTTAGTATTTTTTCCCGTTTATGCTATCTCTGTTCCACAGCTGTTTATGCCACAGGGAACGATTATGCCAAATTACATGGACAGGAAAAGGCTCTCATACACATACCTTAAGTTTGTGAAGTGTTTGTGTGCGTGCCTGCGTTTGTGTGTGTGTATGAATATACAGGTTGATGTGTGTTGATCAGTTTGCTGTCTGTTTGTAGGGTAACCTGGTTGCTGTCGGCACTCATAAAGGCTATGTACAGATCTGGGATGCAGCAGCAGGGAAGAAGCTATCTGTGCTGGAGGGACACACGGCCAGAGTGGGTACGTTGACAGGCCGCGGCGAATAATGGATGTCTGTGATGGAGCTGGAGACAGTTTTAGTCATGCCTACAAAATCTTCCACCGTCATTTGTTTTTGCAAAGTTAATCAGCATCATCTGTCACATGTGATCAGTCAATCGTCTCTCCTCTCTGTCTCCAGGTGCGTTGGCGTGGAATGCCGACCAGCTGTCGTCGGGGAGTCGCGATAGGGTGATTCTGCAGCGGGACATCAGAGCTCCGCCTCTCCAGTCAGAACGTCGTCTCCAAGGGCACAGACAGGAAGTCTGCGGGCTCAAGTGGAGCACCGACCACCAGCTGCTAGCGTCAGGTGGAAATGATAACAAGGTACACAGAGTGGGATTCTCACCTGTACGTTTATCAACCACACGGCTGGATCAGTATCAACATCTTTTTTTTTCTTGCCCCTCCTCTCCTCCTTCCCCTCTTCCTCCCGAACCTCCTGTCTGTAGCTGCTAGTGTGGAACCACTCGAGTGTCCTCCCGGTGCAGCAGTACACAGAGCACCTGGCTGCGGTGAAGGCCATCGCCTGGTCTCCCCACCAGCACGGCCTGCTGGCCTCCGGAGGCGGCACGGCCGACCGCTGCATCCGCTTCTGGAACACTCTGACCGGCCAGCCGCTGCAGTGCACTGACACCGGCTCTCAGGTCTGCAACCTGGCCTGGTCCAAACACACCAATGAGCTGGTGAGTTGACAGAAGGCACAGAACTGGATGGTGCTGTCGTAAAGTAGAATTCATGTCTAGATTTCTGTTTTTAATACAGGGAAAGCTGCGGTAGAACAAACTTATTTGCTCTTTGCCTACAGGTCAGCACACATGGTTATTCCCAGAATCAGATCCTGGTCTGGAAATATCCTTCTCTCACTCAAGTGGCCAAACTCACAGGACATTCCTACAGAGTACTCTACCTGGTCAGTGTGTGTGTTTGTGTGTGTGTGTGTGTGCAGAAGAGTCTATGAGTCTTAAGGTTGTCACTAGACGTTAATGACTTTGTAATATACTGAAATGAAAGGAAAATGGTGTGAATTCAGATTGCTTTTGATTCTGTGACTGCATTTGTACAGCATGAATGTAAATACATTTTTAAAAGAATTTCTAATTTGTTGTTTGTTTTACAGAATCCCTACCACATATAGATAAAACTATGCTACCTTCGAGTACCATCCCTTTCAAAAATACTTAAACTGGATATGAAACAAAATAAAAACTACTTTATTTGCTACTTATTTATACATTTTAAAACGCGTTTAGCGCTGCTTAGTTCTTTTAGCGTGTGCTCTAATTTGAGTTCTGTTCAGGCCATGTCCCCTGACGGAGAGGCCATTGTGACGGGAGCGGGAGACGAAACACTTCGCTTCTGGAACGTCTTCAGCAAGATGAGATCCACTAAGGTAGCCGGTCGCTTCTCTCCGTTTTGTGACACTTTAAGTCAGGAATTGGCTGTGAATCCTTTCTTGTGCCCTACTGACTCCATTTGCTCTGTTGCACTCCTCGGATTTGAATTGTCTCATGATACGAGTGTTTGTTATGATATTTATTTCAGTCCTTTTCCTCCTCCTGTTCTTTCTCTCCATCAGGAATCCGTATCGGTGCTGAACCTGTTCACCAGGATCCGGTAGTCAGCAGACCTCTGTGCCACTGAGGGATACAGAAGGGAATAGGATTTATTATTGCATGTATTAGGCCCATTGGAGTCCAAGCTGCAAATGGGCTCCTTCATTGAGTATTCATCTCAGTGGGCTGCAGACGCCCCCCTCGCTCGCCCTTAATTTGTTAGCCAAGTTGTAGCTGAGGAACGGAGGAGCTGGTGAGAGCTGAGACGCTCTGCCTGAGGGTGGAGGGCGGAGGGGAGGTGTAGTCCGCTTCCTTCTGAATGATCAAACCACTGCCTCCTGCAGCACACACACACACACACACACACACACACACACACACATACCCCTCCACTAGACCATCAGTGCTCTCCAACGTAAAGGAGTGTTTTGGGGGCGGGGGGGCTCTCTCCTCGTGTGATTCTGTTTTGTTTACAGACTGATGTTGTGCATACCTGCCAAATATTGTTTGTCCTTTATGAATGTCTATTTATTTTAATTTGTTTTGTTTTTATAATTTTTTTTTTTTTACTCAGTTTTAACCCATATTCTTACTAGTGTGTTTGGCAGGCTAGTAGACTTATTTTTATGTGTGTGATTGCTACATTTATGGGTCCGATCTGTGGAGTATGTTTAGTTTTCATTCTGCCTTAAACAGATAGGGTATGCAGAAAAATCCACGCTTGTCTTTTAATATTTTACCGAGGGGCGACGATGTTTCACACCTGTTGATTATCAGATTTCTGAAGCTCGTACCATTTTGAGAACGGTTAACATAGGTTGGACAAGGGAGCTTTCTCTCCTTATAAATGTCGTGGTGGACTTGTAATCCGTTCAACCGCCGACATTGATTTTATTGATCTAACGATACTAAGCAGTGTTGGCTGAAACTTTTCCGTAACCTCACAACGAAATTGCATGGTATTGCATGTAGCACATCTTAGAAGAAAATAACTTAATGTCAGTTGTCGATGCTGTTTTGGATAACATACATTCACAGTACATTTACACACCGTGCAGTGTGCAGAAATACAGTTATCATGGAAAACACTTAATATCCAGCTTCCAGAAATTAAGAATAACATTTTCCTTTATGTGTGGCATCGCTTGTCACGAAGCTTGTTTCCCTACCATGTTAATTGGAATTTCAGGCGAAGGGAAAAAAACAAAAACCAAATCATTTTAGCTTATCAGTGTAGCTTGCAGCAGCAAAGCATCACCTCTGGCCTAAATCTCTTACTGTACTCACAGAAATGGTATGGAGTAGAATAAGGGAAGTGTCATGAACTTCAGTATCTCGACAGACACATACAGCAGAAAGCAAAGGAAAGGACAGCGTTTCACTGCCTGATTTTTCCCCCCTTCGTAATCTGTTTACTGCATTGTTGTTTCTTTTACCAGAAAAAGGAATCTTTTCTATCACTGGCATTTTTTTTCGTCCCTCATATTTGATTTTCTTATATCCCAGTTTGAATGTTGAGTGAACTAGTGTGCCGCCTTTAAAAAAGAAAAGAAAAAAGAATGCTATTTATTTGTGTTGTGTCGCAGGTTCTTGTACAGCCATGGCATGTTTGTTTACTCTTAGTGTGTCTCTGAGGGAAGACGACGGGCAGTTTCAGTGCTAAAACTTTGTGCACATTCTTTTAATGCCACTTAGAAAACAAAACAAAGCTGCCAACTTGAATTACTGAAAGAATGTTAACAAAGATAAAGAAATATTTCTGTACTGAGATATTGAATAATTAAACAATCATATCTTGTATGATGTGTTGTGCTGTTGTTGTTTTGTCCCTTAACTAGGCAAAACCCCATGGGCTGCTGTATAAAATGATTTGCCTCAGACAGCATAAAATTATTGGCACAGATTTGTCTAGCTATTTTACTGACCAGTCACATGAAGTAATGGTGTTTAAAGCCAAGTTAGGGTGCTCCATTAGACGTATGGTGTTCATATGGTACTATAGTATTGGTATTCAATCTAAACAACATATTGTGCATCCTCCAGTAGATTGAACCTCCGGTGCCGTCCAGATCTAAAGTAAACACCAGAGGGAGCCACATGATGAGCAGTTTGCAGTTCAGTGAGTGGCTGCTGCTCTGCTATTAATAGTAACAGAATAGGCCTTAGACAGGTTGCTTAAAAGGGGAATAAGAGAGGGATACCTCACCAGCTAAAAGGCTCTGATGGAGGTATGACAGGGTGCCTGACAGTCCTTTAAATGTGTCATATTTCAATTTTATCAGACCGTAAAATTTATTAATATCCTTACATTGGAATTCATAAGGTTTTAATTTCAACAAATATCTAAGTCAATTTATTTATTATTGTAAATTTCCCCATGGTGGCACTAATAAAGGCTTATTTATTTTTGTGCACAATTAAAAAAAAAAAACCTATCAAAATGCAACAGATTGTGCAGGTGAGATTAAAAACACCATGA
>OMLB01016307.1:0-19228 GCA_900302555.1 Myripristis jacobus | reverse complement strand
TTCCTTTCCAATTTCAGATCAATCAGTGAGATTTTATGGTGATTTGCATAAGTGGGGGTGGGGGGGGAGTTATGTTTTATTTAAAGGGCTATTTAGGTCATCAACAAAGAAACATAAAGGACCTGACACATAAACTTTGATAACAATTTTAGTTATAATAATTTTGTGTAAGTTTAAACTGCAGGGGTCAAATTGACCCCAAACATAAAAGATGTTCAAAAATGTGAATATAACAGGAGGGTTACCTAATTCAACTGTTGCGTTGTTTTGCTGCCAGGATGCTGTGTGAAAAAGCTGACACAAAAGAGGAAGGCTTGGTGTTACACAAAGAGCCTCAGCAGAAGAAATCATCAGGCTGTTGCTGATCAGCTGTATATGTTTTTTTTTTTATGTTTGATGTATGTTATGTTAAGTGGTGTAGTCCCATACACAGTGGACATGTTGGTTTGATCCATTTTTGTTTGTGGGTACACCGACGGCAACTAAAATTCACCCTCCAGGCACCCTTTGTGTTGTAAATTTATACATTTTTCATTACATAAAAATAACGTTCAAAATTGAACACTGCCTCCAAACACATGGGGAAAGTAGAAAAATGAAAGCCACTTTTCCAGTCACTTCACCAACACTTATTTATTTATTTTCCCTACAAAACCTCGCAAGTCAACAATTGATTTCGAGGGCAACGTTAGTGACTGCAATTTCCTGCCACTTGACACAGCCAGACTTGAAAACCTCGGGCTGACTATGATTGTGAGTGTGACTGCTAAAGGCAGTCATACAGAATATGTATATCAATTTTACACAGAGCCTTTTCAGATAAGCTCATGAGTTTAAATGGAAAGAGGAAGCCACAAAAGGGGCAATATTTGAATAAAAAAAATTCAAAGGACAGCACATTCCAATAAGTAGCATACCATGTATGTTTACCAAAATCAACAACTGAATTCATTAATGTCAGAATAACAATCCCAGCTCTAGCAGTTTTGATGGCCTTCATACAGAATGAAACCTGTGAAAGGGATTCTAGTAACAAGCAAAGTAGCAACGAGCAGTGCACTAAACTGTTTGGGATGTCTTGAGTTAGTCATTATCACTCATCCAAGAAAATAGGCTAACATTTGTATGTAATTATTTTTTACTAATTTGATTTGATTTGATTGAAGAAGCCTTAAAGCTACTATTCAAAGTGAATCTGGATCATTATAGAATATTTTAGTCTGCTGCCAGCCACAGTGACTGTTGTGCCTTATCTGTAGGATGTAATCCACCTCATATGAACATGTGCAATGTGCTTTGCCTGCGACAAAAATAGCAGTTGAGAAGCGCTATGTGGTTAACAGTGTTTTGATATGTATTTATATACTAGTGTATATGTCTAGCATTCTTTCTAAGTCAATACAGCTTTGAGTTACCAGAGAAACTGTGAGTTTTTTCTATGAATAATCATTTTTGCTTCATTTTAATTTTGCTAAATATGATCATACCTTATAATCTTTGCATATTTTATCCTCTGCTGAAATGGCATGCTGGAACAGTACAGACTTACTGATTGTTATTTCAAGTGATTACATTAAAGCACTATTTGAAGTGTTTTGTTCCTAAATTAAGTATTCTTATTTGAAAATGAACATGTAATTGTATTAATAGAACAATATTTTTCATGTTCCTTGGTTGAGAAAACAACAGAGACTGAATCTTCTACATTTAAATACTGAATAGCAAACCTGTGGTAAGTTTTTTTCTTTTTTAAATGAAAAAGCTTTATTCATAAAGCACTTATCAAGAAATAGTTTATAAGTGCTGAACAGAAGAAGACAAAATGAGGTATGATAGAAAAATAATCAGAGCAGTGGAAGAAAATACAATAAAACCTAAAGAAATTAGTGGATATAACAATCATTTTCGCTTGTTACAAACAGGCAAGCAAATGACTTGCCTTACAAGTTACTGCACAGAACACAGTAAAAAAAAAAATATATTTTCATGGTCAATTTACAGTTATACATGTTAGAAATACAGAATTGACATTGCAGGATGCAGGGATATTTTGTTAAGAGGTTTATTCCTGTAACAAAAGGTTCATAGTAGAGCTCAACAGGGAGAACTCAAACATATGTAGGCTGAACATAACAACTGTCTTGTAGACGGCTGCATCGAAACAAAGTTTAGCATGTTCAGCTTGGAGCTAAAAGCAAGTTTTATACACCCTGACAGGGGGCACCGCGCATAATCTCATCTAGTAAACTTGAAGAGTGTGAAGTCTAATTGTGAGAATGCTAGCTGGTGTATCGAGTTTTGATTTTTTTTTTTGTTTTTTTTTAATACCACAGCAATCAGATAATCAGATCTAGGACGTTGAAAATAATGGTGAAAATGAGTAACATCAGCAGCTTAACATTTTGATACATTGGGTTATAGTCATTATGCAACCCACTTTGTATAGGCGTGTTGTTTCACTTCCTGTCAACAGAAACTGAAATGCAGCTCACACAACGTTATTTAATTTGCCAGCACAAAATAATGTTTGAGATCATTAGGCAAATATTGCTTTCATATTACGCTTTTGGAAAATAATTTAGTATTCATTATGAGAAATTCAATTACACATACACACAGGAAACCACTCATAAGCAGTAGTGGCATGATTAAGATGGAGAATCAACGGCAACATTAGAGCACTGTGTTGATGATTAAGATGGAGAATCAACGGCAACATTAGAGCACTGTGTTGATGGCTGTCTCCTCCCTGATTTCACTTTGCTGGCTCTCTGTTTTTTTATCCTCCTGTCTTGAATGTATAGTTGGGTCTTTGGTCTGTGTGTGAGCGCTTTTTCTCAGTTTTTTAGAGGAGTGGTATTGTTTAATGGCACCCATGACATCAGAAGCAGTCCAGTGATGATGGGTCAGGGCGTCCTGCAGGGTGAAGACACCGTCTCGGGTGCGCCGCACCGCCTTACACACTGCTGTGCTCCGCAGCTCCAGTCCTATCTCATGCACAACTTTGCGCAAATATTTCTGACTTTCATTCAGGCACTGCACCTCTGTAAAAACATGAGAGCAGAAGGTCAGACAAGGCCAATAAGTCAACTGTAAATGTGTGCTATGTTTACAGAGTGAATCTTTGATGTTTACCCAGGGTGAAGTGCGGAGGCTCGAAGCGAACACAACGCAAGCCTTTCAAAATAGGGGCAGATTTTCCCTCTGGGCCCAGTAAGCCTTGCACAGCCATTTCATAGGCCTCCTGGGAGCGCATGTCTATGTTGGAATACCTGTAATGAATAACAGAGTCATCCATCTGCATCTAGAATTCATGATTTAACACTATAGGTATGTAGAGAACAATGGGTGTATGTGTGTATGTGGTTTAACATCACAACAGGATAACAGTCTAGTAAGGAGGAACAGTAAGAGGGTTCCTGTTGATGAAAATGTTATCGATATTTATAAGTTTAATGAACATACATTAACAAGGCCTTTTGATTGGCTCCCTGCAACATGGCCAGGACTCTCTCCAGCTTGTCCTGGGTGATGTGACCTGTCAAACACAAAATATTTCAAGGTCAATTTAGTCAAAGGCACACGTTTTGGGACAGAGAGTTGACGTTAGTTTAACACAAGGTGTTTGTCCTTTGTTTTATTTTATTTATATTTGGCTGTTGATGAATATGTACAATTTCTCCACTTACAGAAAAACAAGGCAATGCACAAGTACAAAGAGTGCCCTGGATAAAATGAACTAAAGATGCTGTAAAATGGGAAAGTGTCAGGTGGTAAATGCTTATTAGTGAATATTATCCCAGTGACACATTGCTGGTAATTTGAGTAATAATATTACAGTTAAACAAGCTGCTTTTGACATGATTCCTTTTAAATCAGATTTAATTGGCCAACTATTTTTTTATAATGTGATTCCTAAGTATAATCTTCATAAGCTGCAGGAAAAAAATGAGCTAGCGCACCATATGTGGATCTTTCAACAATCCGGCCTGTGTGAGAGAAATCATCTGTTGCCGTCCCAAATTCACCCTCCAACGTGTAGTCCTGCAACACATCAAACAAAAATCCATCAGCACAAAATTAAGCACTCAGCCGCTTTTGTTTTTTTTTTTTTGTTTTTTTTGCATGTTGAGTTTCAGAGCAGTGGTTTCCTGCTGTTTTCAACACGGAAAATTAAAATTTACCCTTGTGGCTGGTGTTTTGTAGAAACTTCTCAGAGCCTTGTTTCCATTCCCAACTCCGAGAACTTAAGAAAAAAAGATAGACATGACTTGATGATGCAGACAGACCTCATAAGACAGTGCAAACTCTGTGTAGAACAAATATTATGAAAGTTTCTTCCACACGGTGTGCAGGAAAACCTTACCAAGAACACCGGAAGAAAACGCATCAAGACGATGTCCTACTGCAACCGGAATACGCTGGAATTCAGGTCCGCTCACTGAAATAAAAACAAACAGTGTGATAACTTTACTCTATCAAATGCAGTTTGCAAAGTGCACACCAATAGCAGCAACTCGGTTTGGGAGCATTTAGTCCTCCAACATGATACCAAACTCAGCAGACACAAGCAACCTGCCAATTGTCATACTCACACTGTTAATGCCTTTGTCATGTTTAACTTTTCTTTTTCTTTAATTGAGAAAAGAATAATTGGACAAACAATGATGACATATCTGAAATACAATTCTCATTTTAAATTTATGCAAAAGAAAGAAGAAGGAAAAAAAATAATAAAACAGAGAAAACAAGTACAGTACTGTGGAGGAACACAATCAAAGAAAACAGGGATAAGATACAAGGCAAGTGCAGATTAAACCACAGCAAGTTACAGAAAATGTACATAAACATAACTAGATATATATATACACACACACACACACCGCACCCTGGCTCAATCTGACCAACATGCACCCAAATTATTATATATAAAAAATGTGGTGAATAATGGCAGATGTGTGTTCAATTGGGCAACATCTGTAGTTCTGTAAAATAAGAAATAAAAGGTTGCCATATATGAAAAAAAAAAACTTTGCAGTTGATCCTCTCAATGTGTATTTGCTTTTCTACAGTTTTATAAAAAACATGGTTTCCTTAAGCCGTTGAGAAATAGAGGTGCTCTCGACAGATTTCCAGGGCAGCAGGATGGGATGTCTGGCTACTAAAGATGCAAAAGCGGTCACGTCTTGTTGTACAGAGGTTAATTTCAGGCGTAACTTTTATGCACCTTGAGCTGTTTTATGTTGATACATCTTTGATAGCCTGCAACTGGGCATCCCAGATGCTATGAATAAAGCAAGTGACACAATATTCCTTCCCATCTGCAGTCTCCTGGGCAAAGCCAGAGAGGCCCACCAGAAAAACAATAAAACAGGTGCAGCCACCAACAGCCCTTTTCCCTCTTTGACTGAGCGACAGCAGGTAACACTTTTAATATGGGTAAAGACATAATGATCCCAGTAGTTTCCATGCAGTTTAGTAACAGGGTTACTAAATTACAGAAGTTATGTGATTAACAAAATAAGCGAATAACCACACTTGGTGTTTTTCTGGTGCACCGATAAGACTGCGTGAGTATGAGTTGAGTATGAGTATGAGACTTTTGGTATAGGAGAAGGCCAGGCTTCTTAAGTGGGTTTCTCACATTCATAGAACCAGATGACCAGGATATGATGTTTACATGCATCAACCCAAAATCAGGTTACTTGAATATGGTGAGACCAATTCATTGGTTTATTAATATATCTGGCTGATATCTGGCTTTTGGGGGTATTGGATATTGTCATGTTTTGTTTTGTTTTTTAGATTTTTAATGCAATCATTAATAGTCTTATGTTTTTACTTTGCATTTGCAATATTCTCTTTGTTCGTTTGGCTTACTCAAACAAGAGATTTGCTCTAGTAATAGTTTCCTTTTCACATTATAATTACTTAAAGATACTGAATAACAACACAAAATGTGAGCCACTAGGAGCTTTAGTTCAGTATATCAAATCAGAATTAATAAACCCATACCAATTGAGCCCTAGTGACTTGTGTTATGGACAAAATCCTCTGTGCATAAAAATACAGCCAAACTGATCTGTAACAGTTCATTACAGATCCCTGGTGCAATCTCAAGTGAATCTTCTCTTGTGGTCAGCAATGCACTCAGATCAGTGGATTAGACTTAAATTGATGAAGGATAACAGTAAGATAGGTGACAGATTATTTTGCAGTCAACGTCACATACCCAGAGGGTGGCTGGCCAGCACAGGGACAGAGGCTGCAGAGAGGGTGAGCTCACTGGATCCGTCATTTCCAGCACCTGGCTGTGCCAAGAACTTGACCACCTGGGGAAGGGGCCGCTGCGGGGTGCCATTTACACCTGGAACCAAGAAAACAGTCATTCTTAGAGCTGCCACGGTTTATCATATGGCGCCCAAGCTGTACGACTTCACTGAAGTTAGCCTTAACATTACTGCAAACACATTTACAGTATTTAAGAATGGCTCACCTGTGAGAAGACTTGTCTCTATCCTGTCTCGGACGTGTTTCCAGTGAACACCTGGTGGTTTATACACACAAAACAGACCCTCCAACCGACGAAACATCCGGATACACGGAGTTGCCATTGTACTGCAGTTAGGTCAGCACAGTTTCCAGGCTAAATCTCTCTAGACTTCATCCCTCAAGACATAAACAGTTAAACAGTTCAACCAAAGCAGCGCCTGTACTGTTAACATGACGGTGATACAGGAGTGCGGAACATAAACACTGCACACAACCTACACAATAAGGTGAAAACAGAGTGACGTTTAGGTTAGCTCTCTAGCCATCTGACTTTGTTGCCATGTGAGATCTCAGCGCATGCGTGGACGTGACAGTTGGATCTTGAACAGCGCCACCTGCTGTACTGGAGCTGCTCGTTCAATGACAGCGCTGTCGAAGATAAGGCTAATGCGGAAAGATGTGTCACTTTTGTCGTCTTTTCTAAGTGTACTGTACAAAAACTACTTTGGCTTTTATTTGGACTAACAGACCGTAGACGTCACGCCAGAGAGTGGGACCAGAGTTGCTGACAGCCTCGCTATATTCCTCACTGCTGGAGGTTACAGCCTGCATGCTGACCCGCACAGTTAACTGTCATGTGCAAGAAACTAACAGGTAACACAGTGCGTAAAGCTTTGAACGCGGTGAATATTCCTCAGTTTGTATTTTATACAGTAAAAACAAACCCTCGCGAGAGTCGGCGGCCGTTTGGACTACAGTTGTTAATAGCAACGCGACAGACACGACACATAAACTGTTACACATGTTACATAGAATTTGCTACATTGTCGTCTTAAGATAATGTTTAAAAAGTTGCCACCGTGACGAGAAGCCCTCCTAGATAAACTGTAGCTAACTGGTATGTGCCTCACAGTGACAAATAGCATAACAGTCAGAGTTATATTCAAACCAAGTTATCTGTAGGTCATATGTAAGTTACTTGGAGCGACCAATAGGGGGCGGTACTCAAGTCCAAGAATGAATGAACGTGTAAGATATTTTTTGTTGATGTTTGTTTGTTTTTTCTTACTGTAGTTCATCAGGATACAGATTATATATGCTTCATGTTTTTTTTTTTTGTTTTTTTTTAAGCAGCTTTGTGATAATGAATGGTAGCTATACTTTGTGGTCTTGCACAGGGAAGAACTACTGCTGTTTAATTATTGCACCTTAAATCTGAGGACCTTTTAAGTATTTAATTAATGAAAATTACAGCTGGAGGAGGGTCCTAAAATTTGTAAGTTATGTATTTTGTTACTCCCTGTTGTTACAAGTTAAACAAAAAGAAGACTGAGCAGATTTTTTTCTCAGACTCAGACTACTGCCTGTGTTTGTTTTATTTGTGCAGGTGTCATGCGTGGTCCTTTGCGCTGGGTGCTATGGGATGTGAAAGACACCCTGTTGAAGGTGCGCGCGTCTGTGGGAGAGCAGTATTGTAAGGAAGCAGAGCGAATGGGCTTGAGCCTCAGTCCTGTGGAGGTCAACACTGCCTTCCACCAAGCCTATCGACACTTCTCCAGCCAGTACCCAAATTATGGCATCAGTCAGGGCCTGGACGGACAGGTCTGGTGGAAGGGGGTCGTACAGGACACTTTCTCCCGGTGCGGGGTGCAGGAGCTGGCCCTGCTCAACACAATGGCTCACAACCTTTATCACAATTTCTGCAAAGCAGAGAACTGGGAGGTAAATGACAACTTATTCTGATGTAGCAGTCATGTGGAGAGATTGAAGTTGTGCCTCCATTTGTCCCAGATATGTTCTAAAATGTGATCTTATTTAGTTTATTTTAATAGACATGTTCCAATTCATTCTAATTCTGCCAACAAACAACTTACCACATGAAAATTTCCAAATCAGATCATATCAAGTGCATTCAACCTCCAATGTTAGCGGTGCTGCAGACTTTCTGTCACCAATGGCATGTTTTCATGTTGCACATAGCACCATGATTAATACGTTCATGGACCACAAGTTTGTTCTTTCTGTTCAAGTTTACAATAGTGCACACAAGAAACTGTGAAAGTAGGCATCTAAAATGTATAATGTCCTTTCTTTTCAGGTATTTTCAGACTCAGAGAAAGCCCTTGAGAGTTGCTCGTCTCTAGGACTGAAGTTGGGTGTGGTGTCCAATTTTGATAGTCGCCTAGAAGGGATTTTACGTGCCTGTGGCCTGCTGTCTCACTTCAGCTTTGTGGTAACATCAGAAGGAGCAGGTGTAGCCAAGCCCAGTCCAGCCATCTTTGAACAGGCACTACAGAAATGTGGTGTGCCAGCAAGTAATGTAGCTCATATTGGAGACCACTATGTGAAAGATTACCTCACCTCACGGTCAGTGGGCATCCATGGCTACCTGTTAGACAGAGACAACAAGCATCACCAAGGTGATGTTCCTCGAGAGCACCAGCTCAGCTCTCTGGAGGAGCTGCCATCACGGTTTCAGCAGCACATGGACTGATGCCAGGGCATCAGAGGCTCCAGTCACTCTGACAAACTGCGGCTCAGTTAGGAAACGTGTTAGTTTTAGGATGTGGCCGACTGCACGTTCCCCTTTTTTTTTTAGGTTAACTTTAGGAAACTGCCACATTTTTCACTTTTTTCCATCTGACAGTAACAAATGTTTTGGGCCAGAGAGCAAAATTTGGTATACTGCTACCACAGTATACCAACTATACAGTGCAGTTACTGATGACCTTGAATGAAATAAAAAGCTACAAGAAGCAATATATTAGAGAAAATATAAAACTTGTTTGGTGTGTGTGTGTGTGTGTGTGTGTGTGTGTGTGTGTGTGTGTGTGTGTGTGTGTGTGTATATATAAACTTACATTAGTTCTTTACACTTTCTTTAAACTCTATTTTGTGGACTTTCACAAATATAAAAAGGTAGATGCAGGCCTGTGAGGCCTCAGAGCTGTATGTTTTTACTCGCTGTTGCTGACTGGCCCCATGAAAGAGGTTCTGACAAAACCAAAAGGGACTTAATTATTTTATGGTGGTTATATTGTTTTGTTATGTCTGTCAATGTAAAGTTATAAGAGATGGCAGTTCTTGCCCTTGCTGGCACAGGCCAAAAGGCCAACTGTAAAGGGGGATGCATTTTTTTGTTTGTTTGTTTTTTCCCAAATAGCAGAAGTGCAACATTAATTTTAAGCTGGAGATATTTGTTAAGTCATATAAGAAGCATTTCTCATTCCTTGAACCTATTGAACCTCATTAAAAGATCTGAATCAAAAATGAGAGCCTGATTACTAGCAGTGGCCTTGATGGTAGTAGGCAGATCATCAGCGTTGTCCTGAATCAGCTTTGTAGTGACTAACTTGTGCAGACTACATCACCTGAGTCTGACTTCTGCCCATTAAAATGGTTTCTGCCAGCTCTTTCAGATGCCACAGTTTGGCTGAAAAGGATTCAGACTAAACGCTATTCACCATCTTAAATGGAAAGGTTATTGCCTAATTAAGTTGCACAGACTGCTGTATTTCAGTTACATTACTGTTCTTCCTGCTCACAATCAGCATCCTTCCTCTTGGAGATCATCCAAGTGGAAATTTTGAGAAATTCTTGAGAAAAAGTTGAATCATCCTATGGTTACTCAACACAACAAGGCTAGATCTGAGGATCTGCTGAACCACAGCACGTTCACTACAGAACAGTTTTATTGTCCAAAGTAACAAATGTGTGTCAGGCTGCAGGGTTAAAGGTGAAAAGTCTATTATACAGAGCAAAACTGGCCATTTACAGAGAAGGTGAGGGACCTGCCGAAATGACTTGATAATAAACAAGCTGACAAATGTATCTGGAGTTTTTCGAGTGCAACAAATTTTATCTGTGGATAGTTATATTTTGCCAGCACCTAAAAGAGGCCACTTCACTTCAGAGTCATTCTAAGACTCTTGTTCTATGACTTTTGTCAACTCATTTTGGGACTTTTGTATTCTTATGTCGTACAAGGTTCACCTCAAGTTATATTACAATGTACAGTATATGAGGCAAATGTATAGATTTTTACGGTTTGATTATGGTATCAAGCCATCGGTTATTGGTCATTAAATTCAATTTTTTTAACAAACTGTTGAACTCCAGCTATATTGTCCATCACCATCAATAAGTCAGACTTTTCGAATCTCTCTAACACTCCGCTAAGACCAAAATGCAGCTTCTTGCATTTCATCGACTGGTTACGACCCTGCAGTGTTCTGGTGACTCTGACGAAATATCCAAACACAGTGTCATGAATAAACACACACCAACATGTAAGATGCTGGCTATGACAGTGACAAAAAAACAAAAAAAAACAAACAAGAAGAGTAGAATAGCCACATACTATTCCATAATTTTATTAATCTAATGACTCACTAAATGATGGAATTGAAATAGTGTGAGCTATTCTACTTTTGTTTAAAATATACAAACACCCCACCATCTGCAGAATAAGATTACTACAGTATGGAATTTTTCTGTGCAGGTTTTTCTGTGTATTCTTTATGAACCATAGACCATGTGATTGTCAGTATTACTCTCACCACCCAATCAGTCGTGATTAAAGGGCTCAGCACTGTGGCACTCGCCTGACCTCAACATATCTGGTCATTCAGCATCTTAGCCATGTACTGTACCACTGTACTGCAGATTTAACTGAAATCCTATTAAACAGTAATAAGACACAAGCGACTGAAACTGACGCCTGGCAGAGAATCTTGATTGACTGATCATACTTTATTGTCAGCCAGGGCTGAAACTTTTTGTGCATCAACAGCCCTGGCTGATAATTAAAATTAAAAGCAAATATGACTCCAGGGGTCGGGGTCACACACGTAATAGTGATGGCTGCTTTAAAGGGATCACAGATTATGATGTATGAGTTGTTCTCCCATCTTGACACTAGGGATTTTAGTGCCGAATTTAAGAATCATCAGAGACCTGGGCATCCACTGCAAGTTTCTGCCCGGTCTGTGACTAAATATTTTAAAGGGATAAAAGCAAACAAAGCTCAAGGGCCAGATGGATTATGTGGAGGGACATTAAAACACAGTGCCGATGAACTCAGGGATGTATTTCAAAGACTCGTCCTCAGACTCAGGCATCGTTCCTGATCTCTGGAAGATTTCTTCCATTATTCCAGCTCCGAAGATCTGTAAACCTAAAATCCTTAAAGAATTCTAAATGTGTACTTGTTTGCAAACGTGCTTGCCTCAAATTGGCCCTTGAGGGACGGGAGGGATCAGCAGAATGACCACAGAGTTGCTGAGGGTCAGTCGAAGTGATGACCGGTAAGACTTAAATGACAAAATATCAAATTATGTATTTCAACTGGATGACATCAAGAATTATTATTGGCACTAGAGCTAAAAAATGTTAATGTTAATACATATCCAGGCAAAAATTCAAAGGAATGACTGATTATGTTTGGTATAGGAGGTGAAAAATTCTAAAATGCATATATGATGATGAAAATGAGTTTCAACAATGAGAGTAGTTTGTGGTATATTAATATATATGCAGACAGAAATGCATGTCCTTTGTGCACATGCCAATATTAATTTTTCTGAGACAAACTCAGCAATTCATTTTGATCCAGTCATGCCTAAAAATGCCAGGCAGCAGGAGCCAATCAGAATCGTGGTTATTTTCTCACACAAGGTAGAAGGGGGGGGGGAAAGGGGAATCCTGCCCGACTGGAGCCAGACTGAAGCACTCCAGTGTGAGCCAACCCTAAGGGCAGTAACCAGTCTGAGTTTCCTGGATGGGTAGAGTGCTTCTATTCAGTTTCAATGAAGTCCATCTTGTTTTCCTTGTTTCCAGAGGAGCCTCTATTTAGGCCACAATTGACAGGATGTCAATGTGAGAACCATAACATAGTCCATCCCACCGGCCCATAGCACATAGCACTGCATAATAATTATTTATATTTTTAAAACATGTACTGAATAAACAGGAGCATTCCATGATTCAAAATAAAAAGGTGTGCTAGGAGAAAAGGTTTTTTATGATCTCAAAGAGCAGGGAGAAGCTCTTTTTAGGTTTCTTGGTTACTGAGAGGAACTCACACTGCGGAGCTGCTCTCAGCCGGCATTAGAGAGGCTATGGGAGCTGGACATGGACTGTGCAATATCTTTCCAGAGATGAAGAAGTAATTGCAGCTATTGAGCTTTCATCGTTCCTAATGATCTGCTTCAGTGCTGATATTAGCGGGTGAGAACAACACAGCAGGGGAGTCGGCAGGATTGCTTAACCCTAATACCCAAATACTCTTATTTCAAACCATCTGGTCTAAGACAGATACTGGGAATGTTGGGCTGCGGATCAAAAGGGCAAAGAGAGGAAGCGAACGGGAAAGAATAGAAGGGTACACAGCATTGCAATTCAAAGCGGAGCTCCAGCCTCTTATGGGGAATAGGGATTGACACGTGTCCAAATCAGATTTAAAGAGGAGCAAGAGAACCTCCTGAGTCTCGCAAAACAGCCTTCCATTCTGTTGCATAAAATGTGAATTATGCCCAGCCAGTACTAAGTCTCAATTTCTCTCCGTCTTTACCTTGTTTACAGTTCATTTATTCCCTTTGCTCTCCTTCATATGATAAAGGATATTGTGTATCTTTAGGCAAGCATGCACTAGAGATGCTTAATTCAAAGCTGGCTTTAGTAGCTCAGCCAGACGGCTCTAAAGAGCTCCACACAAATCCAATTGCAAACATAATGGGATTGGGAAACAAAATGAAGCTCCTCGTGGAGGGAGCGAAAGGGAAGAGCGGAAGAGATACAGTACATGAGAGGAGATGTCAAGCCAATGACATGCAAAGGGGTGGAGAAAAAAGAGTGAATGTGGCTCAGTGTTAACATGGTGAACTAATGTTTTCACATGAACAGGTTATCGTTTCTGTCAACCGCACTTGGATAAAAATAAATAAGTAAATGCATAAACAACAATTTACACGCACGCCTCAAAAGTGCACCAGACAAGCAACCAAATAAATAAATAAATATATCCATAAACAGCCATGCAGAAGATGGCTGAACCCACAGCGTTCCCTCAGCTATAAAAGCACTCAAGAGGTAGGCTCTTTGTTCAATTGTGCCTGGGGTTCAGGGTTTTATGTTTGCATTGCCGTCTCTTGAAATATTCAGTGGAAGAGAAAAATAGATGGACAGAGTCTGAGAATCGGGGTATTTGAAGAGGAAAGAGCTTCAAAAGTGAAAAGAAGGTCACGCAATGGATTGAATAAGGGCAGGTTTAGCATCTCTTAGGGACTCAAGGGAGGGGTAGATCAGCGGATAAAAACATTGTAAGCAATAAAAAAAAGAAATCAAGACTGCCACTTGCATATTTAATTCTTCTGTGAAAAGCAAAAAAAAAAAAAAAAAAAAAGCAAACAAATGCAAAGATTAGAGGCCTTTCAGCGCTTATAAATCTGACACATGAATCTGGCAAACTAAAGGGTTAATCCATGAGAAGCGCCATGGTGAGATCAGAGACACAAACTCACTGCTACTCGCATCCTTTTCCAGAATACACTGTATATACAGAATGTTTCAGTGAGTTTCTGATATTTACACAATGATACTGGATTATCAAACACATTACAGCATGATCTGCCGTGCCAATATCTTCAGATACTGTAAACAAAACGATTCTTTAAGTGTAACATCCCCTTAGGATCCCGTCTTTTGGCATGTAAATAACATCACATTCATCACATAGTAGAGGTTACCAGATCCTGAACATTGTCTGCGTAATTTCATTACATTTCTTCCACACTCGTATATTGTTAAAGCACACACATACACACACACACATACACACATTCTCTGTCTAAGTCAGTTTGTAATTATTTTTTGTATTCCTTCACTGTTTTTTCTCAAATATAATCTAAAAACTTTATGACTTTGCTTTAAACCGTCATTCAGAGGCTTTCCAGTCTTAAAAAGTGTTAAATTAAAAAAAAAAAAAGTCAGAGGCAATGCTTCAACTATTGACATAAAAGCTGTTTTTGTGCCAAATGTTTTGGTGTAAAAATTCAAACACCGTGTTAAAAATACACCGTGATTTAAGTGGATGCATGCAGAGGTGGATGTGTGCTACTTGTGATAAAAAAACCCTGTGTCTTCCCCTCAGTGTTCATTCAGGTTCGGTTATAATTCAGTGTATTTGGCATCGCTCATATGTGGACGCTTTTCAAGTGAAGGTTAAACAGCTGACTACGTTGTCCTGCAGGAAAAGTGCAGTATTACAAAAACTGGTCATAAAAATAGATGGATTGTTGTTCTTCTCTTGTCAGCCAAGATGTCTATCGATTGCAAACCGCAAACCTCTGATGCAGAATATGTTCAAGTACAGATCAGGAATCAAAAATAACAAAACTGACCAGTATATTAGCTTCAGTAGCAATACTGGAGTCATCATCATCATCATAAATATTAATGTTAAAGTTCAAGCGTATCAATGGTTCGTAATCCATTAGAAGTCAGTCCAGTTAACAATTCCCCATTTTGTCAGGTGAAGTGAGTTCCTCGCTTAAAAACAGACACTAAAACTCCTTTTCCAGTATCGGTTTTCCCCCACCATAACTTGTTTAAAAGCTCTTCAGTGCTTGTACAGTTCTGTGCAAGACATTTAAAAGACAAAAATAGGAATTGGGATCCTCTGACTTGAGTAGATGAAACATGATTGTCCCGCAAACCCAAAATAAGTTACAGCTCTTTCCTATTCAACATCTGCTCAGGATGTTTACTGTCCTTGTAGATCTTCATCTCTGGTGTCCTCTGAGCCGGTCATAAACACGACACACTGAGCCCTGTGTCTACAGGAGTTGGCAGCAGTTTGCCTTCATCCTCAGAGCTCCAAACAGTTTGCATTAACAGCCGTTCTGCGTATATTTTCACTGAATCAAACAGCGAAGAAAACAGTGCTCCCAAGTTTCTGTAGCTCCAAATCCCAGGTAGCGGAAAAAAATGTTATGGGACATTTAAATTCCTGTATCAAGAAGGCCTACCTTGGCCACGCTGGCAACAATGCTGCTTTGCCTTTGGCCAGGTCGACTTTGTCCAGATATTCGAAAACCATTTTGAGCAAAATCCTGAAGGGCTTGAGGAGGGCTGGACAGACGAGGAATACGAGCAGCTTGTGATGCAAACATGACTCATGTTCCAGTCAGATCTCCTCTCAAACCACTGGAAGGGGAAATTACAAAGTGTTTTAGCACATTTTTAATAGTATAATGAGACCATCATTGTCTATAATAAACCCTGTTTTACAATGACAGCAAATGGAATTAAACTATTACAATAATATAATCAATAAGGAGGCCATCTAGCAGTGTTGGATGCTTAATTTGGAATTTAAGCACTGCACAAACTTTGCCCAGCAGCTGCCAATGTATTGTGACTGAAAGTGGACCTAAAAATAAATTAGTATGACGGGTAAAATATCCTTTTTTCCAACATACCCTTTTTCCATTTTTATGCTAAGCTAACACAAGATGATCTATAGGAACCAAACCACTGGATCTACAGAGGTGAAAATGATATTGAACATCTTGTCTCAGTCTGGGTAAGCCGGAAAAAAGGACGGACTCTTCCTTTAAACATGTCTGTCTCAGAGCACATGATATATGGAAGGTGAAATCCATACATCAGTTTTCTGCAGGCTCTTAAGCTCATCATTACTGGCTGATGAGGCTGACTGAATTCCCTAGAGCACACAAATTCACACAAGCATGATCACAGAGATGTATTTGAAACTTTAAGAAAGTACCACTTTCAAAGTCACAGCAGGACGCTCCCCGTGTCAGCACGCTGCCGGACTTCTCTGGGGCATAGTGAAGCGCGTAGCTCCGTCTGTGGCAGTCCCGCTTCCACCAACAACTGGGAGGAAAAAAAAGGATGGATGGAAGATGAGCGAGTATCAGGCCGAGTTTCTAAAAATGTTTTTTTCTTGAAATCTGACAGTATATTGGTTTTATCATGCTGTCATTCACAGATTCTCAACACTATATAATCAGCTGTGGAACTGTGTCGGGATAGGTGGAATGGAGATTCTGTGATTCATAAATGAATATGTAATTTTTATGTCCTTGAAAAAATAAACCACCCCAGATTACAGATTACCATGCATGTTACTTACTGCAAAAGTGTGCAGAACAGCATGATCAGAACACAGCCGATCACACAGAGCACCAGCACCGTAGCGACAGTCTGCTGTCTGTGATTAGTCGCTACGACTGCAAGCAGGTCTGCATGCTCACACCTCATCCCAACAAAGCCTGGATGGCACCTGTCACATGTAGGGAGAACACAACAGTGTTCAGTTTATGTGATTAGCATTATGCAAAAAACTCCAGAGAAAAAACTTTTCTTTAAACAAATCTGCCAGTGGGAATGAAATAATCCTGCTTGTTTCTAATGCAGTTACACTTTTTGGGGAACTTTTCTGGGAACAATTTGATTCAAGAAGAAGAAAAAATCTGAGAAAACAATTTGGAAACAAGCAGGATTATGCCATCCCACTGGCAGATTTTTTTCCCCACTGTGGACAGGTAAGATTTAAAAACTGAATATGAGACAGAATAATATATTAAGATGGTGATTTTCCATTTTGCAGTGTAAAGAAAAATGATGAGGAAAAATGTTCATTCTGGCTTTGCTTGGCATCGCTGACTAGCAGGTAAAGCTGCAAGTGTTCCAGTAATTCTCAATATTCTTAATTTTTAGTTTAACCATGTTGAATTAATTGATTTGAGAAAGAACATCTGAACCTGTGGTGGTTTTCAGCCTTGTACCTGCAACAGGAACTCTGAAACTCATCCGATGATGTAGTCAAGAGGAAACAACAAAAATGTATAATAGAGAGCATAATGGAAGGAGCAGCAATCTGAAAACCTCCTTGAATTGATTTGTATTGTGTAAATATTATCATTTTCAAAGCAGAAAATACATTTTTCCCCTGAAACTCAACTTGACAAATTATCCAATTATGTGTTGAGAGGGCAGGTTGGGGCTCCAAGCCTAATCCTGTTAGGAATAGCTTGTTATTTGTGTTTTCTGCCTCTGAGAATGTTTTTAGAGATAAAACACTGTTCTCCTCAGTTGATTAGCAGTAATTCCCTCTCCCTTACACTTCAGTAATTCCCTTTTCCCCTTCATCACTTAAAAGTCTCACCTACAGTTTACCCAGAATGCTGCTTTTTTGCTCAGTGACCTCGCTAACCTTGACATATAAACCATAATCAACACAATTTTTGCCTTAAAACCCCAGTTTTGCACTGGATATCTGTTAGTTTAGCCAGTTGAACAAAGAGCCAGACCACATGCTGACCCAGAGCCCCTCTATCTGCTCCAGAGTCTAAAATGTCAACTAAAGGCTGTAAAATGCAAACACAACACCCAAAGATGGGAGTGGGACATGCTCTGGTTTAGATGTCAAATGATGTGATTACTTTGCGCTGTAAGTGCAGACTCTCAGCTTTAATTCTGAATGTTTTAAGCTACACTGGATGATCATTTGAAACAACACACTCCTCTCTTTGTGATGAGTGACAGGGAGCTTTTCAGACAAAGATAATGCACTCCTTTCTGCACTGTATATTTAAGACGGGATCTACTTACACACATGCAGGTGTCTCCTCCAATATCAGGAAGCGACAGGTGCCATGGAAGCAAAAATGGCTGTGGGAGTCTGGACAATCGTCAAAATGAGATCGCACAGCTGCTGCCACAAACTCTGCGGAGGTGATAACAGAGATATTATTGGTATTTTCAGAATCTCGTGTGTTTTGGACGACGCAGGACAGCATTTGTTCTTTTTCTTGCACCATGGGTGACTGACATCCTCCACTGAAACCATGATAAATTCAATGATTTGAGCGGGGGTCGGGAAATCTACGGCTGCATCACTGAATATTTATCCATCCCTGAAATGACAGTGTAATTGTTAATTATGCAGAGAATCAACATAAGATCAGGAATTAGTCTTACAAAACATATTAGATATAGTCTAAATCAACTGTCTGCCCTTAGATGACATCCAGTGCACAAACATCTAACCATAATAATCATACAAAATGTAATCAAAGTGCATTTAGTAGCCATACCATACATTGCACAGGTGAATATATCACCAAGTCTAAAAATATCCTAAGCTTGCGGAGACCTGAAATAACATGTACTAAATCCCAAAGCTAACACCCACGTCACCGACAGCAGAGGACTGAGGCCTTTTGTTGCCACTTGTGTGTAAATATGTGGTGGCTTATACAGTACAGGCCAAAAGTTTGGACACACCTTCTCATTCAATGCGTTTTCTTTATTTTCATGACTATTTACATTGTAGATTCTCACTGAAGGCATCAAAACTATGAATGAACACATGTGGAGTTATGTACTTAACAAAAAAAGGTGAAATAACTGAAAACATGTTTTATATTCTAGTTTCTTCAAAATAGCCACCCTTTGCTCTGATTACTGCTTTGCACACTCTTGGCATTCTCTCCATGAGCTTCAAGAGGTAGTCACCTGAAATGGTTTTCCAACAGTCTTGAAGGAGTTCCCAGAGGTGTTTAGCACTTGTTGGCCCCTTTGCATTCACTCTGCGGTCCAGCTCACCCCAAACCATCTGGATTGGGTTCAGGTCCGGTGACTGTGGAGGCCAGGTCATCTGCCGCAGCACTCCATCACTCTCCTTCTTGGTCAAATAGCCCTTACACAG
>OMLB01016306.1:7038-21209 GCA_900302555.1 Myripristis jacobus | reverse complement strand
AATCACCTCTGGAGACCTGAGAGAGGAAGAAAATCAATCATTCCATCATCCATACAAACTACATGAAAATGACACATCAGTCTTGGAGTCCGTTAGTCACCTGTACCACCGGGTCTGAATGTAAGAGCATCGCCTGGCTGCTGATACATCACAGGCTAAGCCGAAATCAATGATTTTGACCCGGAGAGGTTGGTTGCGGTGGTCCACCAACATTATATTGTCGGGCTTCAGGTCTGCATGGATGACACCGATGCTCTTGAGGTGCTCCAGCGCTGTGGCACACTGAAAAGTCAGCAGAGTCAAAGACATTCATTTCATGACAAGGCCCAGTGTATTCCATTAGTCACTGTTTCCAAACAGTTTCTCAATACAGACAAGAAGCAACTAGGGTGTACCTGATGGAGGATGGGCCTGATCTCCTTCAGAGGCAGAGGTTGGTACATTCTCTGGCTCATGAAGTTCTGAAGACTCACATCCAGGGCCTCAAACTCCAGACACGTGCTTTGATTGTACGTGAAACAGCCGTTCCATCGCACAATGTTGCACGTGTCTGGGTCCAAGGCAGTGAGCTTCTTTAGGATGGCCACCTGGGGAAATTGTGAGAGATTAGGAAGACATTTTTACAGTTTTTCTGTCATATTTTCCTGTATCAGGTTAACACTGTTACTTAGTGTTAACCATGGCTTGCAAAAAAATAGGCAAAATAGCAGTTCTTTTCTTGATTAGTGAATAATTTGCAGGCATTTGTCTTCTTTTTTTTTTATGTGGTTGATATAACTAGAGCTGTGCACCATGTGTTGTCACAAGCATGGTACAACTCAAACCTTGATTGGCAAAGCACAGTTTTAATTTTCATACCTCTTCCTCAGCGTAGTCCATGAAATTGTTTTGTTGCTTCATGATCTTGACAGCCACCGTCTCAAAGGTGGATGTCTTGATGCATTTGGCAACTTTTCCAAATGTGCCCTCCCCCAGGATGGACTCCACCCAGTAGTAGGTGGACCCGGAGGAGAACAGGCTTCCTGGGCATACCAGGAAGTCCTGAGCATGTAGAGAGGACACCTGCTGCTGGGAGTCCATAGCTGCCAGGAGAGCAACATTCATTCAATGTTCATGTGAATCCTACAGGTTCTCCAACAAATATCAATGTTCAATTCGTTTCAGGGTCAATTTTCAAGGCATAAGTCACATTAATTGGGTTACTTTCAGGCTGCCAGGCTCAGTGCCCTGCCATTGTGAAGATGAGTGTGATTTTACTCATTTGAATAGATAGAAATCAGCTAACTGAATCCACTTACTGCAGATGTTACTCTGGGACAATGACTTTGTCCAGTTTCAATATATTTTGGTGAACACTGACAACAAATCTCGTCTAATGCTCCTGCACTCGATCGGTTCACAGAGTTGTACTGACTGCTGTGTCCATCACAGACACATTTAAGCGTTCTCTGGACGTTCTATGGCCTTGTGATGTCATAATCCAAACCCCTCAGTCATCAGTGGCAGCTGATGGAATTCCTCAGGCACACAGCACCAGGGATTATTTGTTTATTTGCTTGTTTGTTTAGTTATTTAACCCTTATTAACCAGGGAGTCCCTTGAGAATTAAAACTCTGGCTAAGATAGCACACCACTTACATTTTCACAGAGTAAAACACAATTGACAAAGATTACAGACAAGAAGCACATATAAGAAAAAGAATAATCTTTATCATCATATAATTTTAATAAAGTTTCATCAAGATCATACAAATCAAATATTACATTTACTTCTAATTATTAATTAAGAATAAACACCATTCTGGCAATAATACACTATGACAGAGGTGGCATCATCTTAGGCAGTAGTAAACTGTCTCTGAAACCCAAGGATCACAGTTCAAACTTCGCTCTATGGCATTTTTCAAAACTCCAGACACATGAATTGTTTGTCCATGAAGCATCGCCCAATGTTGCACATGTCTGGGTCCAAGGCAGTGAGTTTCTTGAGAACAGCCACCTGGAGAATATTTGAGAGTACGCTACCGCGGGCGACACAGTGCGCCATGCCCGCGGGCAAAATGAGGCCCCCCATGGATCATGAGGCAGCCCAGGGAGGGGCGGCCCTGGGCCCAGTCAACGTCTTGGGGCATCAAATGTCTGCAAGAATACCTGAAAAACACCGCGCAAACAGCTGATTTCTCAACTTAAGTAAAGAAGAGCTGAACAAGATCCTCTGTGAATTTTATGGAGCTTTAATTTCTGTAATTAAGAGAATGAAATGCCTCAGCAGATTCAGCACCATGGACAGTACCTGCAAGATTTTCCACGGAGATGTGCAGCTATAACTTTGTTCTTGTTATTAATGTGTTAATGTTATCAGTTATTAATTAGCCTATTAATCGTTATTCATTTGTTCAGTCTGTATGAGTTTCCTGGGCCATTGATTTAATTAATTTGTCAATTTGTTTGCGTTTGTACATTGAAATGAACATTTAATAAATCAACACATCTGTGAAAACTGTCATCTTTATTTCAATGGTAAATAGATTATAGCCTGAAAAGGTGTGTGATCAGGGCTGTTTTCTTGGGTTTTCAAAATGGCCCCAATGTTCATCCAGTCAGATAGTCCCTCTTTAACCAACCTGTACGATTTGGTCGAGAACAGAAACAATAAACTGCATTATTTTTCTCGGAGTAGATGAGCCAGCTCCGCTTAATTTTTTCCTCATTCACCAGTGTTCTGTACACATAGTGATAGTGAAAATGTCTGCCATCCTGCCTTATTGGAAATGTGAAATATGGGTCAACTTGAAATGGCCCTCTCTGTACAATATCTGTCCTGTCTGCATCTGACAGGACAGACGGCCAGTCAAATGTATCAAGCTGTTGTGCTGCAGATGCATTCATGTCAGAGGAGCCTGTTGCATCTCAGTCATGATCTCTGCAGGCACAGTGAGGACGGAGGAGGAGGTAGAAGCCTGTGGTAATAACAACAACAACAATAACTTTATTTATATAGCACTTTTCTAACAGTCGTTAGAAAAGGGTTTTTCAAACAAGGACAGATGAAAGAAAGAACCAGCACAATCATAGTCAACACATACACTGAAGATAAAATATTGCATAAGAGTAAGTAACACATAGAAGTTACAGATAAAATTAGAACAGATAAAATAATTAAGCAAAAGCCATTGGGTAGAAATAAGTTTTGAGAGACAATTTAAAAGAAGGTACCTCGGTTGTGTCCTCTGCAGGCACAGTCATCTCTGAGGGAGTAGATGAACCTGAAGATGATGCTTCTGCTGCAGCAGTAGATGTGCTAAAGAACTACAGTAATGCCCCTGAAAAGATTATGATTTCAATTATTTTTATTCTTAAATATAAGGCACTTAAGGTACATTACATGTATCTGTCAGGCTTGTATATTAATCACACCACAAATGCAATTTTTTCAAAACTTGCAAATTATCCAATTAAAATGTCAAAACATGGTCTACAAAGATTTACATTTACAAAGCTAATCATTAGTCTGAAAAAAATCGGACATTTGATAAACTGTTTATTAAAATAATAAACCAAATCACCAATATTTCATGTTGCAAGAAAACACTGGGTGCTAGTTAACAAACCTACTGTAACCTTTACGAATCATAAATGATGATGCATCCTACCCATGTTAGCTAACGTTAGGTAGCGTAAGAAATCAACAAGCTTGTTTTAATGATTTCAGCTATTTCAGCTAAAATCATAAACACATAACATTCATTACCTCCTAGACAGCTTCCCAGGTTAAATTATTGTGGCTTAGTTTAACTCATTCAAAATCAAAACACAAATTTTAATGATCGTTTAATACATCTAAACCTTTTGGAGGCACGGACATAAACAGTACACAACTCACACCCTGGTTCACTGTGTCACACTTTATTAAGCTACCCCTGCAACAACATACATAGAAAGGTTCTTAGCTCAGGACCTATCACTACATCCCCCTTTCCCAAATAGTTTCCCAGAAAGTCCCTTACTACCAAAGTGCATGCCTAATCACATGGAAACTACTCGTCCTCAGTAACTGTAACAATCAATGGTGCATATGTGCATACACATATGCACATACATGAAACATGTCAGTCATGAATGTGTATCCCTGACACACACACACACACACACACACACACACACAGAACAAATGTGGAGTGATGAGATTAAGAATGTGGGACAGTTGACATCACTTTGTACTAGCAAAGATGTGACTGACTGTGACAGGGTGATTGAGTAAGTGTAATATAAACATGAGTTATAATATTTTCATCCTTTGTTTCTACTAGGACCACTCCTATGTCCTGCCTTCATCACCTGATGATCTGAGGGCCAGACTTAGTGATGCCTTGGCTAGGGTGGAGAGTCTGGAAAGAGAGAAGAGGAATGCAAAGGATAGAGAAAGGAGGGTAAAGAACACTGTGTGCAGTCTTCTGGAGGATCTCAGAGGGAAGAAACTAAGGGTGGTTTCACACAAGAGCTGTTTGGTCCGCTTTAAATGGACCAGAGTTCGTTTCCTTGGATAGTCCGGTTCATTTGGGCAGGTGCAAACACGCATCCGGACTCTGGTGCGGACCAAACAAGCAAACTCTGGTCCGCCAGAAAACATAGGTCTCGGTTCGGTTCCAAGTGAACCCTGGTGCGGTTCGTATGCAGTGTGTAAGCTCAGCGGACCAAACACTGGACCAAACACAGGAAGTAACAACACACAGTGTGTCTTCGGTAGGAGAATGAAAACAAACATGTTAAAATGTCTTGGGGGCAGACATGGTCGGATGCAGAGCTCAAAACTCTGCTCAAAATCTGGTCTGAAGATAACCTAAACCAGCTTCTCACATCGACTCACAAAAACAATGATGTGTTAAAACTGTTTAGTGAGAAAATGAAGGGGATGGGGTACAATAGAACGGCTGAGCAATGCTGTATAAAGGTGAAAAAACTGCGCCAGCAATACAATAAGGTGAGAGACGCACTTCGGCGGAGTGGGAGTTCGGGAGAGGAAAAGGAGAAGTGTCCCTGGTATGATGAGCTGGATGCTATACTAGGAACACGACCTACATCCAATTCTGTGCACGTCGTGGAATCGTATACACCACAGTGTACTTCACAGAGCGAAAAAGCCAGTGACAGTGGTAAGTGTTTGTGTGTGTGCGACAGGGTGGGAATTACACAATTTTAGGGGCAAATGGCCTTGGCCTTGGCCTTTGTCTCCAGCAGGAGACCACTACATCATAGGGCTGCATGATTTATCGCAATCGCAATATGGTGTACTAAAATTTTGAAATCACAGAAAGGCGCAATAATTGCTTAAGGGGAAATGTGTGTCAAGATACAATTTAAGTTAATGTTGTCTGCAGAGATGTCACAGGTAACATACACATATTCTACATATTTCAGAGAACATCTGTGTTTGGCATAGGTCCATCTAACAGAAATTAACAGAAATCTTGGACTGCTACAGTCTTTTTAGCCAAAGACTAAGGCCAGACTTATGTAAACCAGCATTTAGTTCATCAATATATTTCATAACTACACTGATAATTGTTTCATCCTTACCTGCCAACCAGGTGACAAGCCACAGTGACCTTCTCCATGTCGTTATAAGAGATCTTCCCAGATCTTAGAGAGAGGGGTTGCAGGTGAAAGAGCCAGTTTTCCTCTGAGAAGTCAAACCACTTTTGGACATAACTGATGGCAGTGTTAAAAAAGGCTGTAAACTCCTGCCTGGCAACATCAGCATCAGATGGCGAGAGACGCTGGAGCTTTTGTCTTGTCAGGAACCCGTAGAACCCATCATCTCTCCTCTGAGTTAATCTTCTCAGGAAAGAGTCCATGATGGCATAGAGGTCGACTGATGTGGTTGCATTCTTCTCCAGCTTTTTCACCACCTCTTCAAAGAGGGACAGAATATTATTATAGAAGAGGAGGTATACTTCCACAAGGTCAGCCTCTTCCTCAACCCCAGCAGCATCTTCTGTCAACCTCAGCAATGCTTGCAGGCACCTTGGACATTCCTCACCGATGCTGATAAAGTATGACTTCAGCGGAGCCCAGTGTTGGGAGAGTCAGCTTGAGGGCACAGTCAGCTGAGTTGTAGCTCAAGTTGTGCTTCACAGTGTGGTAAATATGTGCTACCTCAGCAGCAGTATATATACATACATATATATAAATTATTTGGACTTGTTAGATGTGTGTGAAAAAAACAAAACCAATATTCTTATTTTATACATACCTTATCTGCCTCTGGAGTCCCTTGTCGAACAAAAAACTGGTCAAGCGGTTTTCTTCTGTTTGGCGCTTGTCTTGTGGCGCTCACCAGCTGCGTGTTGTTTGACATCAGTGAGTCCGCCGTGAGCGATCGAAAAACTAGATGGTGCAGTTCGCCTTGAAAACGTTATCCTTCACTTCATCTAGCCAAGTATTTTCTTGTTCCCACTCGCGCCTATATTTTTGGAGCCTTTTCGCTTGTAATTCATGCTACATCATCGTGTGTTGTGGGGTAATGTTGGCTTTTTTCTGTAGAACTGAGTGCAGTCAGGCTGGGGGCAGGAAGAACAGTCATTGACAGAGAGACAGGGGTCTCATAGATCTGAGAGGTAGGCTATGTTATGGCAGCAGGATGTCTTTCAAATCCCACAATCTGTAGTTGGATGCTGCATGTAATCAAAGAGTTGTGGGGTAATATTGCAGTTTTTCTGTTCAATAACAGCCCAGTCAGGTAGGAGGACCAGTGGCCAGTCCCCACCAATGACGGCAGGAAGGTCACCACCATTGATGGAGACGGAGGCAGACAGGAGTCTCACAGCTCTGAGAGATAGGCTATTTTATAGCAGCAGGCTGCAATATCTGGACTGTGGCTTCTAACAAGTGCTACTGGGTGTGTGTGAATGAGCCCCCTAGGTCCATCTGTGTTCCCATGGCAATGATCAAATCCTGCTATTTGTCAGAGCTCCAGAGTTCCTCTGTGGAGAGAGGAGCACTTTCCAGAAGGACAACCATCTCTGCAGCAATCCACCAATCAGGCCTGTATGGTAGAGTGGCCAGACAGAATCCATTCCTTGGTAAAAGGCACATGGCAGCCCGCCTGGAGTTTGCCAAAAGGCACCTGAAGGACTCTCAGACCATGAGAAACAAAATTCTCTGGTCTGATGAGACAAAGATTGGACTCTTTGGTGTGAATGCCAGGCGTCACGTTTGGAGGAAACCAGGCACTGCTCATCACCAGGTCAATACCATCCCTACAGTGAAGCATGGTGGTGGCGGCATCATGCTGTGGGGATGTTTTTCAGCAGCAGGAACTGGGAGACTAGTCTGGATAGAGGGAAAGATGAATGCAGCAATGTACAGAGACATCCTGGATGAAAACCTGCTCCAGAGCGCTCTTGACCTCAGACTGGGGTGATGGTTCATCTTTCAGCATAACAACGACCCTAGGCACACAGCCAAGATATCAAAGGAGTGGCTTCAGGACACCTCTGTGAGTGTCCTTGAGTGGCCCGGCCAGAGCCCAGACTTGAATCCGATTGAACATCTCTGGAGAGATCTGAAAACGGCTGGGCACCGACGCTTCCCATCCAACCTGATGGAGCTTGAGAGGTGCTGCAAAGAGGAATGGGCGAAACTGCCCAAAGATAGGTGTGCCAAGCTTGTGGCATCATATTCAAAAAGACCTGAGGCTGTAATTGCTGCCAAAGGGGCATCAGCAAAGTCTTGAGCAAAGGCTGTGAATACTTATGTACATGTGATTTCTCAGTTTTTTTATTTTTAATAAATTTGCAAAAATATCAAAAAATGTTTTTTCACATTGTCATTATGGGGTGTTGTGTGTAGAATTTTGAGGAAAAAATGAATTTAATCCATTTTGGTATAAGGCTGCAACATAACAAAATGTGGAAAAAGTGAAGCGCTGTGAATACTTTCTGGATGCACTGTATCTGTTTATCACTTTTCTTTCCCTATTTTCTGTTTTTTTTCCCCCCGTCTTTTCATTGGCTACTGACGGGATCTGTTCACATTTGTGTAGTTGATGTGTTTGCGATACCCGGCTACCCCCAGGCTCTGATAATAAAAGTCAGATATTTGATAGAGTCACAGTGGTTCAGACTCACATGAAACTATATTGGGAGGTAAGAGATCAGAGTCTGAACTGTTGTCCACTTCTCTCTGGGCCAGCTGTTCACCCTGATTGCTTCAAAATCTGCAGAGCAGCAAAGACTCTGCCCAACTGTGAATACAGGCTAAATCTGCTATAGTGGGCAAAATGTTTCACTTCATTCCATTTTGAAAACCTAGGCTAAAAGTATGCCTTGGACCAAAGTATAATATCTGAAAAAAAGTGCATCAAGGTAACATTTTGATGTTCCTTTCGTTACTTGAGGAAATAAATTGTCCCAAATGTAGTTATCAAGGCTGGGAGCTTAAGAGGGGAAAAAAAACACACTGAGCATTGCTGGTGACAGCAGAAAAGCAAAGCAGTTAATGCTCAAGGCAGCCTGACGCCCAGCCTCTATGGAACTAAGTATAAAAAAAAATTAAAAATGTTATAAAAATGAAATATTGCTTTCAGTCAGATTGGAGGTCTAATGAGGCTGCAATTAGACAGACTCGCTGAGCGCCCAAATGAATTCAAGGAAATGACTGAAGGCAAAACAGCTGTCAGCAGGCATCAAGTGGGACGCGTCGTGATGCTGAGTGAAAGCAGAGGAACACACAGAGAAGAGCCTCCTGTTCCTCCTGCAGGGGGGTGAGTTAGCACAAATCCACTGGATCACAGAGGAAAAACACAATTTACTGAGCTGTGTCTAAGCACTGACGCAAAGAAAAAAAAATGTAGAAATACACACATTACTTTATAGGTGCTGGACTGAGACAGAAATATGAGTTATGAGGAAGAGTCTGCACATCAACATGCTTCACATACACACTTTTATTAGGCTCAACAAGGCCTACAGTTTCACCTCAGGTGAAACTGTATGAAAGAAAACCACATCCTTTTCACCTCTTGTGTTCTGTCAAAATACCTGATCAGTCAAGGCAACAGCCTGAAGAGGCAAAGACAGAAGATCAATAACTGGCTCATCTATCAACTGCATCAATAAAAGGTATAACCCATCATAATGAGATACATACAATAAAGATAAAGAAGCAAGCCATTATGATACATGTCAAAGAATACACAATACATATCTTTTCCAACAACAGGGCTTGGCAACTTTTCATCACCACTGATCCTTGACTTCATGGACAGTTGTCTTGATGAATCAGGTGTGCTTGGACAGAATACTCGATTACAAAAGAGTGTGGTGTCCTTTCTTAATAGGGCTGAGTTTTAGCAGGCACCCCATGATAGAAAATGTGTAGGACGAATGGATCACAATTCAATTTCTATCACAATACACTGCAATACCCTACAGAACAGACTGAAAATATATCATAACTGAGCTTATCTGCTACATGTCTATTCAACCTGCTGCAAAACACCCGGGTAGACTAATAAAATTTACAACACATTCTATGATAAACAGGGTGACAAACTGACTGGTAACAATTACATTTAAATTTCCCATTCTAATGCTTTTGCACAGCTCTACTTTTATATAATTTAACTTGACAAAAATGCTAATCTGAGATGGAAATGTTCTTTGAGAGCCAAATAAAAAGGGTTGTGCATGCAGAGTGTTGGTGTGCAGACTTTTTCTCATCACACCAAAATGTTAAAGCAAAACAAGTCTTACGGTGGAGAACGTATGGCTTTGTCACGGTGGGCACAGGAGCTGTGGCTTCTGTCCCTCCAGGAAGGATCTGGATACATGGGAGGGAAAAAAGAACAAATACATTATGAATGAAATACACTGTAGTTCACCAAAACAAACAGTGCCGTTGGATTTGAGGTTAACCAATTCCAGGGTTGATAAATGTGTTTTTTCACCCCAACAAATAAACCTCTGCTACTGTAATGTGATGTGACGGGAGTAAAACAGTGGTTGTTTGAGGAGACAACAAGGATGGCCAATCACGACCCCGAGCACAGAGGAGGGAAAAGTTCAAGTGTCATGTTCAGGCTGCTCTTCATCGTCACTAATAACAACATGAAGCCTTGTGTCAGGCTGCTGGAAAACAAGTTCTCTTAAATATCACATTAACTTTATTGAACCCAAAGGGAAAACAGGGCTGTTACAGCAGTAAAGAGAAGAAGTGCAGGCTGGGACAAATAAAAACAAAAAGCAGCATATACACAAACTAATTATTAATAAAATTAAAAGACAGAGTATAAATGGTAAATAGACTCCATCTCTATAGCGCTTTTCTAGTCTACCAACCACTCAAACCGCTTTACAATGTTTGTCTCACATTCACACACTGATGGCAGAGGTTACCGTGCAAGGTGCCTCATCAGAAGCAGTTAGGACTTCAGTGTCTTGCTCAAGGACACAACAACACACTCTCTGGACGAGCCGGGGATCAAACCAGAAACAGTTCAATTACCAGATGACCGCTCTACCTCTTGAGCCACACCGGCCCATCTCTATGATTCTAATAACATTTCTCAACAACTGTAAAACATTTCATTAGTTGCCCTTCGTTACTGCATCGTTAAGATAACAGCCAAATACTGCCTGAGGGGAAACGCTGGGCATGCAAAAGTGAAGGCAGCACTAAAGCCAGCTCCTGCTGAAATACTCTGGAGCATGAATGTGAGGCAGCATGCATGCACATCAAAATCCCTCCCTGGATGAACTGAGGTTTAACACTGAACTTTGATGGAGTGTTGCGTTGTATAGTTGCCTGGGCATGACATCAGTCCACATGGTGGTTAAGCATCCTTATTAATACTGAATTTTTATCTCTCCATTCCTCTCCATGCACTTTGCACATAAACAAACACAAAGAAGATTATGCCAATATAAAAAGCAATAAGTCCTGGTACCCATTTTTTGAGGAAATTAAAGATCTCGTTTCTTGTTATTTTCCTAACATCTGAATATGAAAATTCATCCAGCAGGTTGTGTCTGTATGCAACTTCTGTATAGTAGCCTTATCCAAGGTTTACTGTCACAAATAAACTGTGATACAGGAAAAAATATATATACAGGTACCTGGATTTGCTGCTTTTTATTTAAGCACAATCTCCTTTGTATGTTTGTTTATGTGCTAAAAATGAGAGAGAGGAATACAATATTGTGCACCATCTGCCCAGGGGAGCACGGAGCAACTAAAAAGGACATTTTACCACCATGTGGGCTCATACCATGGCCATGAACACTCTACTGAGGTTCAATTTACTTTAAGTAACTCACAGCAAATCTACAGCAGTTCCTTACCCTCTGTTTCTTTATTGGCAGAGTGCGGTTTGGGTCAAATGTCAGTCCCATCTCCTGCAGGTTCCTGGCCATGGACTTCCTGTTGTCCCACGCATTTCGGATCTGTGAACTAAGAGTGAGGACCTGTTAGAGGCCAGCAGACTGCACCAGTGAATGAGGGCTGTTTGGAAACTATGGTATTATCAACTAGGGCAGGGCAATAGGACAAATAATGTAATGTAATCAGCAAAGAGCTGAATCCAGTGCCAGTGGTTGTTACTGGACATTTTTTAGGTTGTCATACAGTATTGGTGATTTAAAGTCATGCTGAATTGAGCATTTAAGGCATCAAGTGCAAATTAATTGTGTATCATGAATACTTGACTTCAACTTAAACATAACAGTTTGGGATTTCAATAAGGCTGCACAGTCTTGTGTTCACTCTGACCTCAGCTGCTGCATCAATATCCGTCCTCTAAATAATATTTGTATTTCTAACCACATCACTTGTTGACTGACTAACCAAGTGCTTCATTTTTGTTAAGTTAAAAAGTAGAGTAAGATGTGATTTTCACCTTAAAGACCACAACTGACATGAGAATTTACTGAAGCCGGCTGGATGGGAGCAAAATGTGACATATTGCCCCAACTTAGTATCTATCAAATAAACTCCTTTAGCAAAGAGGGACTACAACACCAGTGTAAAAGCTTTCATTAACTGGCTGTAGTCACCTGATAATAATCAGGTGACAGAGTTATAAAAAAGATTATTCATATCAATATATTGAAGACAGTTTTTGTTTTTTTCAATATTTCTGATTTTTGATTCTTTATTGCTGAAGGTCAGAGGAGCGGTAGCCCTGTAGCTGGTGAGGATTCAAATACTTGCTCAAAGACACTTAAGCAGGCTGGCCATCAGGGTCTGAAATTACCATCTGCCAAGCACCAACTGCAGCTAAAAGTCTGTCTTTGATGGATAAATTAAGAATGGTAACTTACCAGAGAGGAGAGTATTTGAAACAGCAGAGTTCTATCAACTAACAGTTTAGCTGCTGCCTGTCCTCAAATGTTAGTGGAAACTCAACATTACTCCCATGTGGCGACACACAGCAAGTGCAAGCCCAATTTAAAAAAGTGAAAAAAGAAAATTAAATGTCCCATATGAAATATGAAAATAAAATTACAAAATAAAAGTCAGGGCAAAGACAAATTAGAGATCCAGTGTTTAAGCGACTGAGTGTGTGTTAAATAAATTACATTTACAAATTAGCTTGTGTCTGCTTGGATGTTTACATAGAGTACCTCATTCTACATATCAAACAAAACTGAAAACAGACAATCAAAAAAAATGTTTGCATATTTATTTACATGTTATTCTTGGCTGTAATCACCCCTTTTCAGATGAACCAGAATGACCTTTGGACAGGATATTATTTTATTGGAATATATGGCGAGCTTGCCATGACAGGGACTTGCAGCTAGTTTGCTCCAATAGAAAGATCATCTCCATAACAACGAGATCACACAACCACATCCAATGACTTTATATTGGTAGCTACTTTGCCCATGTATCAAAAAATGAGATGCAATGGAGCAGTGACCACACAGATTCACTAATTACACTAAATGTATCTAAACTTGGACACAGCCCATGCAACAGGGGAACAGCCTCTGTGTCATGTCAGGTTTGACCCCACTAACAGGCACACGACCTGCCATAGTGCCCTGGAGCAACAATAACCTCCCTGCTGTGCTCTCCTGTATGGCCTTTACACCGCGATAAACTAACTTCATTCGAATAACTGGCAATTTCCCCTAACTTCGTTTCTCAGCAAAGGTATTTACTCTTTATAACATCACTCAAGACCTTTGAAACATTTTCAGGAACCACTGTCCCATTCGGCATACATGCCATCCACCAAGCATGACTTAATTTGCATACAATTTAATCTTTTTATTGGTTAGTCTGTCAGTCCAACAAGGCAGTGGATGTTGGTCGCAAACAGTGGCAAGCCGTAATTAACACTGATATTTAACAGAACCCGTTGCATTACATGTATACCGATATGTAAAGTGGCTCCTAGCGACTCCGAGACCTGTTAAAACACGTTTCGGCGAGGTGCATCTTAACCGATAAGCAGCGTAACAATAAATTCAGGTTTTTTGAATGGAGGCTGGACTACCGATTTCGCAGTGTGAGCGATAGGCTCTTGTCGGGGTTAAGTTGGGCTTTCATTGTTGTTAGGTGGTAACGTTACATATGTCAGCTAAGTTAAATGGCTAACAGTAGCGGCTTTCAGATGAGGATACACATATTGTCACAGCAAAAGTATTACGCTGTCGTCGTTAATCCAGGCACACCTCTGCTGCTGGCAACATGTTTCAGCAGATAACAACTGTTAACAGCTAGCAGCATTAGCCAGCACGCTAACCTGACCTCTTTCCCATGCTTACTTTTCGATCCTCGGCGCTTGTTTTTTCAGGAACTTTTTCTTCAGCTTCTTTCTGTCTTGGTTGTAATCAAACTGCTTTCTTTTGCTTGATTTCTTCGGCATGATTGCTTCGCTCTACCTTCACGGCACAAAGCTGCTAACACGACAACGTGCGGCTCCAGGAAATAACACAGCACGTGTTCCGATCACATGGCCAGAGGCCGCGCCTATTTCCCTTTGACCTTTCTCTTTGAATTTCAAAGATTTTAAGTGTGTTGAAGAGAGAAAAATAAATGGGAAGTATTTAGTTTTTTATGGAGTTCTGCAAAGAAAATATTTCAACACAAATATGCAAAAGTGGAAGATAGTTTGGCCACAGTTTAGATATGGACTGTGGAGAAAAAACATGCAGTGAAAA
>OMLB01016300.1:0-17110 GCA_900302555.1 Myripristis jacobus | reverse complement strand
AAACAGGAGAGAGAAGGGAAGAGAGAATGATGTTCTATGCCAGAGGGGGTTGGCTGTGTGCTCTTGCACTGTATTGAGTGGAGAGTTGTACAGTTTCTTGTTGATGGCATACACCAGAGAGTTTGTTGCTCAAGAAACAGCATGGCAGAAGAGAAAGAAAGGGAGAGAGGATCCTCTCAGCTCATACACTGACAGATGCTGACACAGTCCATCCACTTTTTTGTTGTTTCTCTCACTCTTGCACCCCTCACCCCTCTCCCTCTTTCAAACCCCAACTTACCACCTTTACATGCACACAAGACAGCAGATTACTGGGAATAACCGGTTAAGACAGGGAATCTGATCACTCAAAAACCCCAGTCAAGTTTTTCATTCACCCAGTGTAAATATGATTGAGAAAAGTATTTGTTTCTTTCTGCTATCACCACTTGTCATGCTGCTGCACATTTTTGGGCAACTGGTCAGTTTTTGATAACCAGTGTTCATTCATTCATTCATTCATTCATTCATCACCCTTGTATGCATTCAATTGCCATATTCAAATTTGAGTTATAATTTCAATTTTGAGAAATAATTTTCTAACATTGTTACGGCTACAGCTGAAGGTTTGAATATATATCAATGCCAAATTCACATATTTTTGTGTTTGTCAAAGATAGGTAACTCAAACATACAATTTCTGGACCTCCAAATCATCCCTCAAACTTCTGTTGGCCCCACTGAAAACTAGATGTGCACCTTGCCTTATATTTCCATCGGTGGAAACATTGACATAAAATCACTGAGTGTGTGGTGAGGTGTTTTTTTTCCTCCAATGAATGGCCCAGTGATCAGGTTTCTCCAGCAAAAATCAAGCTGTGTTAACCAGCTTTCTCTTAAGCCCTTACCCTGATTACAGCATGGAAACTTGCTTTTTCATTTACACAGCAGGAATCTGATAACTGCTGTGCATGGAAACCAGCCTGATTACTAAAGTGCATGTTAACACAATGACTGTTTTTTGTTTGTTTTTTGTTTTTTAACATTCCTCTATTATGGACCCATATCTTGGTAATTTCTTTATGAACAACACTCACAGGATTGTACCAGTGATTTTGCGTGTTTTGCATAATATCTACATTTTTCTGCTCATTGTTTACAAAAGCAAAGCGATCATGTTTTAGAGCTTTTTCGTACCTTTTCTCCAGCCTTTGGTTTCCACTATGATATGAAAATGAACTTTCAGAGACTTCAAACTTCCTCCACACCAGTATTCCATCACTGTAATAAAGTCATGCACATTCGTTTTCCTAAAAGCAGCAGCACTTTGGTGTTTTGATTATTTGAAATTGGACAGCGTGACACAGTTTCTGTCCTGGAAAATAGTCTGCTTTCCACAGCCAAGTACCAGTTCTGTGATTTATGAATGGCAACGACTTCATTAGCCATGGAGGCATAGTATTATAAGGTGGTTGTTTCCACCAAAAACTCAAATTTGAAAGTCAAGAGATTTTGATATACATTTAGGTATATTGTAGTAAATGGCCCCACATTCAAAACCACTGTTATGGTCCTTTAAGCCCTTAACCCAGTTATGGAAACGTGGTTACTTCTTTACATGGCAATTCAGAAATCAGATCACCTCTGTCCATGGGGAACAGGCTGATCACTGAAGTGCATGTAAACACACCGACTGCTCTGTACTCTCCTCTAATAACGTCTTCCAGGTGTTTTTCTGTTCTCTTTCCATCTCCCTCTCTTTGTCTAGCTCTGGCATTTCTGTGAATTCAGATAACACAGTTCAGTTCAAAAGATCACAAGACTACATGAACCCATACCTTGGCATTTACTGCACAGGCACAACATTTAAGGGGCCGTTCTCTGCTGTGATTATACAGTAGGTACAATGGTGTTGTGGAGCTAAGCACTGTCTGCAGCACTGAAGAACCCATAATCACAGTGAAGAATTCCTCAAGGGTATTGTGACTTTGCAACAGTGGATGCCAATGCATGGATGCTCTAACTATCTTCCTGGTTATCACAACAGTTGACGTAGCAACCAAAAAATGGCTGGCCACACTTTGCGGTAATTATCAGAGCTGTTAGACCAGATTGTTTGGATGGAAACGCCTGTTGTATAATTGAGGATAACTGAGGAGTTGTCAATGACTATGTGTTGGAGGGCTTTTACCGCTGGAAAAGATTACAGTCCTCATCAATCTGTCATCATTAATCATCACAGTGATTCTGACTCCACCAACACGCATCCTGCTGTTCGAACGCCATTACATCACCGGCTCTCATAACCAGCACTCTGCATGCTGTGGTGTAGGATCAGATTACTTTCAGGTTCAACAATGGCCAAACCTTGCAGCTTAGCTTTTACCACAACTTCAGGGCATCGCTATCAGAGACCTGCTGTTACTGACCCAAGACGAGACAGAGCCCCATGCCTTCTCCTCACAAATAACAGTAATCGCCTTATCACGCAGCCTCGCTCCAGCCCTTCCGACACTATCTTATCACCCCCCAAATACCTTCCTTTTCCTACTATCTCCAGAAGATGTAGCAGGACAAAATTGCCACTAAAGCGGAGTCAGCCAGTGACATAAATCATTGGGATGGGGCAGCATTGATAAGAGCTATCTGTCTGAAAGTTAGGGACCAAAGAGCTCTTGTGACCATACAGTGGGTTAAAGTGGGATTAGGGTGAAAAAAGAAAGGTGACGGACTTAATTCTAAGGCAAAGTGCCAGTTTCCTTTTGAGATAACAGCAGGGAGAGTCTTCTTTGGGTTGATCAATGGGATACAGGGGCTTGTCCGATGGCCTTAACTGTCCTCTTGTGCATGTTTTTTTTTTTTTATGTCTTTTCTTGCCTTTGCTGTACTTTACTTTGGAATGAGAGGAAAATAACTCCAAGGGGTCAAAAGTAAGTCTTTTTCCTGAGGAAAAAAACTGGCAAGTCCATTTTCAATTTCACCAACAATAGGGGGTCTGGAGGATGCTGTAGTCTGGCCATGTCTTTGGGGAGTTCTGGGGCAATGAAATTCCTACTAAAGCCATTTAGACCTTTATCAGCACTAGCCAATCACTGTAGCCACTGCGGAGTGCCAGGGAGACCATCCATCACAGCAAAGAGAGGAAGGCCTCGAATGCTTCTGTCACTGGATAATTCATTGTGAGAAAAAAGAGAAAAAAAAACAGCAGAAAACATGCTGGGAGGAGGGTGCATGTCCTCCACTGTCCTTAAATGACCTGTCCTGTTTCGTTCTAACACGGTCTCTCCTGAAGGCTTTCCTTGTTCACTGCGCTCAAGGCAGACAAACAGAGAGAATAAACAGCTCATAACATTATCAGAAAATACAGAACTTACACAAAAAACATCCAACACTCTCTCCACACTCCAAAAGTCATGTGTTTGCAGCTCAGTAGAGAAGCTTCAGCCAACAGCCAGCGGCAGCCAATCATAAGCGAGGCCTTGGCAGGCAGAGCTCGAGGCCTGATTGTCCACCATCATCGCCCAGTTTGGAGCAAATCCCAACAACCAGCCACTGGAACACTGGGCTTGATTAATGCCCTGACACCTCCAACAGTTAACAAGTGAGAGGAATGAGCAGTTGTACAATAAGAACAAAGGACAAAAAAAGAAATGGATGAGCTTTTCCATGTGGCAAAAAATAAAGAAAGCAGAGCATGTGTGTTTAGAAGTAATCTTTTTTTGTCTTATGGGGTTTTTCCCAGCAGTGGAATAGCGGCCTGGCAGCAGGATGTGAGGTTATGTCCCTCCTGTGCCAAGAAGAATTGAGTCTTGACAAAAAGAAATCCACTGCAAAGATTAGAGCGATGATATTTCAGCTGAAATTAGGCTCTGCGGCAGCCAAAGTGAGTGCTGTTAAGAGAGCTGAGAGAGAGAGAGGATATTTATTTTCTGATGCCACTAAGAGATACATCAGGCTTTTTCTGATATTACTTAACAGGCAGAATATATAAATATATTTTATTATTGACAATAACATTTGTGGCACATGTTGAAAAAATTCATTTCCTCTTTAATAAAACTGTCTGTCAAATAGCTGTGTGCTCACCTATCTGCTTGCAATGAAGCACGAATCTTCAGCAGTGTTCCTCATTGCCAAGGCCACTGTTGGCAAGACTAGCAGGTGAAGGATGACTTTTCATTATCAAAATTTTATAAGCTGCTATCTCCTTTTTCTGACAACAAACCACAGGAGTGTCAATACTTGTAACAAGACAAGAAATGTAAAGACCCTCTCCACATGGATTCTAAGCCCTTAGAAAAATTCTGTGATCATTGAATACTTTACTTGTTTTATATGTTTATTCCGCAGAAGAAAAAAAAAGGTTAAAATGCTGAGAATGGCTTGAAAGCACATCGACTATGAATATGCAAATTGGGAACAGCCTCTAGACCAACCCTGACTCCTTCCTCCTGGTAAACAAGTGACCAAACCCTGCGCCTCAGTAGGAAGGATCAATAATGCACTACTCTTTCTGATATTGACAGCCTGTAACTGTCAAATCCACTGTAACATTAGCTATGTTAGATTAGATTAGATTAAATTTGTGATGTCACATATTATGTGTGTACTTGCACAGCACAGTGCCAGATTACAGGAAGTGAGGACAAGCCTCTCACCTTCAGGACATGGACGTGGCACTGCAGCAGTGGTGGATCTGGCACCAGTACCAGTCTGTGAAGTCAGAGTCAGGCTTCCAAGAGTATTAAAACAAAAATTCATTCTTGAGTGGAGAGGGACTTTAAGAGCAAACCTACACACTTCTTAGCTCAGTAACTGTTCAAGTCAATATGCCTTGGTGTGAAAGCATCTCAGAAAGCGAGCTAAATAAATACAAGTCATTTCAGTATTTCCACATTCCACATAAAAATTCACTAGAGTCTCATATCTGAAAATGAGTTTCTTCCTCTCGATAATCTATGATATCACATTAGTGTACACACACACACACACACACACACACAATGAACTGCCAAAGATCGTTAAAAGAAACTATGAGGGACCAGGATTATTTTCCCTGGATAGTTATACATTTTTTCATTCAGGCGAAAGCACTATCATAAAATAAAGCACATTTGGCTCGAAAGCAAAGTTTTTTATTTGTACAATAAATGAGTCCACCTTTCATCTTGGTTTTTAACTCCAGGTCTCTGGTTCTTTGCGTTGTCAGTGTCCTTCAGTTCAGTTCATTTCAGTCCAGTAGCTTTATTAGCCCAGATGGGAAACTTGACTTACAGTCAGGTGCACAAGATACAAAAACAACAAGTATAAAAATGTTTCCTGTACATACAAAATACTGAACATAATGATAAAGCAAAAACAATCTCTTAAGTGCTAACTTAGACGTGCAGATTAAGTAGAGTTATTGCACTGGGAGCAAAGGAGTTTCTACTCATGTTGGACCTGAATTGGGATACTCAGAAAATATCCGGAAATGTCTTGGTCCAGTGTCACCTTTACAATAAATGTACCTCTGTAAACTCCTATATTGAGTAAATATTCACTCATTATTAAAATTAAAAGACATGTTAAATATTAGTACTCTATTACTAGGAATAATTGGGCCATAACTGAAGAAGGAAACTGCTCATGTAAAATGGAAAGTGACATTGAAAAGAGTGAAATTTACAATGCAAAAAGCTTGAATGTAAACGCTCAAGCTGAAAGCTTAAGCATGAAAAGCTTTAGATGAAACTGAAAAAGAAATGCAAAATGGAAATAGAAAAGGAAGGCATCAGTAATGAAACTGAAAATGTGAAATGGAAAAGCCCAAATGGCAATGCTCAAATTAAAAGTTTAAACAGCAAGGCTTAAATTAAAATATTTGGCCTTTTCCATTGAGGCTTTCAGCTTGAGCCTTTCCATTTACGCCTTAGTTTTATCAATTCCACTTTTTCCAGTGTCACTTTCCATCCACTAATAATTAACTCTCAATATTATTTTTCTTTGACACAAATTATGGCTCGATTCTCTCTTTTATTTATGCATTTCATCTATTCATTTGAATATTTCCTCCAAAATGTTGTTTTTTTGGTGTATTTTTTTGTTTATCCACTATCCCTTAACCTGTTACAGCTACCTCTATTTAAGGTAGTGATTTCCAGCATTTTAGAGTGACTTCCTCTGTTCTGTGTGCTTCTAGGTGGAGAGAGGGATACCAACAGTGTAGTAACTTACTTCAGTCAATCAAGTTTTAGAGTGGACCGAAAACAATGCTGTGTTGCTTTTCCCAGTTGTTCAAAATGACAAAAACAGTTGCTGAGGAGGGTGTTGTTGTTCCCAAACTACCACTGACAGACCTGCAAGGATACAAGCTGTAGCTGCAAAGCATCTTGGCTTACGGGAGAAGGAGAAACGCTCATTTTCTGCCTCTTCTACGACGGATAACTCTGTGTGTTTGTTGGAAATGAGAAGTCTAGAGAGCCCTTGCTTTGATTGTTAGTGGCACCACCAAAAGCTGGTGTTTACTGTGGATGTTGTAACAGCTTCTGAAACATCCTCTGCTATCAAATGCCACTATAGTTGTGCTGGAAAGGTCTTGGTGGAGCAGGACATCACGCTGTCTCGGTTTGGACAGTTATCTAGCAGTAAAGGTAAAATACACCAAACAATGAAATGGGCCCAGAAATGTAATTTACTTCACCAATAGCCATGGATTTTTCCTTTAGCACCACTTTACAGCTCGACTCCTAAATATAAAAGGATGGCCCTGTATTAAGACACAAAAATAGAAAATACATTGTGAAATGTCAAAAGTAGAGGAAAATTTCAGTGACAATGCAGTTTTGCATTTCCTGAAACATACTGCACAGTGTTGAACCCCAAATACATGAAGGCTCAGTTGGTGATTTATTCCAATCCAGTCATAGTCACCTAGCATAACTTTTTCTGTTTGACTTGGGGACCATTTCTGTGTGGACCATCTGTCCGAGATTGTTATCACTGGCTGATGACTAAAGGGGATCAGAAGGAGAAAAAGTCCAGAATCCAATCCAATTGCTGGCTCGGGCCTCTGGATGCCTGTCTTTAAGAGAAGTACGCTCATTTTCCATTATCATTATCAACTCATATTGTCTCACGCTGAGTTCAAGACAAACTGGGAGCTGGGAAACTTCCTACTTTTGAAGAGGAATGACCCTCTAATTTGTAACCCTGGTTAGAAAGTGGATACTTTTTTGGGAGCTCCACATTCTATTATGTCACAAAGATAAATCAACATGGTGTCCTTGATACTGAATTTTAGGTTTTATTTTGTTTAACCATTACTTCACCAGGAAAACTCACTGAGGCAAAAGATGAACAAGCAAAGCAGCATCAGTGACCAACATCAAGATTACAGATATGCCACATACAGTACAACAACATAATGATTAAAACGTCAAATAAAAGCAACAGTTACTAACAACAATAGCTGTATTTATGACAGAAGAGTTCAGCTAAAAATACATTAGAACAGCCAAGACATTTGGTCACACACAACATGGCAGCAACATCTTACAAAGTTGGCCTCTAAGCCTGCTATAAATTTAAACGGTCCCAGATAAATCAGATTATGTAATTTCAAACTTCAGAGTTCCAAGTGGTGGGAGCAAAGTTTTTAAAGGACTTTCTGGGTAATTCAGGTCACACATCAGGAGCAGACAGTGAGAGGAAGTCGTTAGAATAACTGTATATGTTGCTCCTAAATTTCTGAGAGATAAACCACGTAGAAAAGGAGATATGTAACTACACAGTAATTATAGTTACATGTGCAAGTGATATCAGGTTGTTTCTTCCTACTGCAAGGTTACTATATGGAAGTTCATTGCAGACACAGCCTGCCAAATCTACATTCCTATTCAAATATGAAAAAAAAAACAAGAAAAGAGTTGTTCCTTGCCTTCCGCCCATTGAGCGCTGGGATAGGCTCCAGCATCCCCCCGTGACCCTTGTGAGGATAAAGCGGTTTAGAAGATGGATGGATGGATGGAAAAGAGTTGTTTAATTTTGTCAAACAATGGGTACCAGGACTATGGAAGTGACTAGAGAGACAGAAGTGTAGTATTGTGGATTAGCAGCCCGGCAGAGTATGGAGCTAGGAACTAGTGAGGATATTTCACCAGCACATGGACTGTATAACATCCAGGTAAAACAATACAACCCAGCACAGCAATCAGTAATCCACTGATAACTGAAGTGGCTTCATTCCACTTGCAGTGCTGGCTGCTCTGACCTAGTTTGAACTCATCAGATTCTGTAATCTGGAGAAATGCCAATATGCTTTCCTCCCCATTCTCCTGTCACTGATAACAAGCTATCCAATAAACTCTTCTGGAGGAAATGTCATACTTTTTTTTCCTGAAGAATCAGTGGTTCCACTTCCACCAGTCTTTGTCTTTCCAATGTTTTTTGAGGCAAGGTTATCATATTCCACATTAAAGTACGACTTAGCCATCATACCATCTTTGGGTCTGATTCAACTCGTTCTTTTTTTCTTTATCTGCCATTAGATGACTGTCCTTGACTGCACTGTGTCATTTTCTAGAAGCCAGGGAATTCCCCTAGTCCCTCGTGTCTTGCCTCTCGATTAAAGACCCTACCTAAGGGGCTGTTGATTGAGGAGTTCGAGCATCTGTCATGAAAGATGCCACCACCTCCAATGGCCCGTGATCAGTCCTGAAATGATTCCAATGCTTTTAAAATGTAAGTAAAATAAACCGTCTCTTGCTTGACAGGCTTCGTGCTATCTGTCCCCACAGACTTTCCATGCACCTGACTAGTCCTGAAAGACGTTCTACCTCTGTTGACCTTCAGAGCTGGATGGGAAGGAAAAGTCATTTAGCATTGCAGCGTTCCACAGGATGACTCACCCCTCCATCGCTAGAACCAGATGAGAGGGGAACTTCCCTTCCTTCAGCGGCTCCTGTCTCTACGCTCATTTCTCAGTGTTGACGTTTCCACAGCATGACGAGCGCCAGGGTGATATTTATGTCCTACATCTTTTTCCCCTCCCGGCACAGTGTCAGATGCATTTAAATAAAAAAGGGAAGAAGGGCATAAAAATGAGAAAAAAGGCCAGAGGGGGAAAATGGCGGGGGAAAGTAATCTGGAGGGATATTGTATTTCCAGTCGCTCCAGCAGTGTACTGTATAGATGGGAGAGGATTTTATCGCTGGACAGGCTGCAGTGCTACAAAGCTGCTTCCAAGCACCTGTCTCATATTGGAGAGTGATGCTCTGCCTCCCAGGGTTGTTCACTCCATCATTCCTGCGGCAGGCAAAGTGTTGCCATAGAGTTTATGCCTATCTGCTCCATCTCTTGCATGTACACACACACACACACAGATCTCTTCCTATGTATACACTATAGCATTAGAGTCATTCCTCAAGTGCACACAGGCCACCATTTGAGCCAGACATGCAACAGCTGTGGGTTAAAGTCAGCCTGGTTCCACACCCATGAATTGCACATTCATATTTTAAAAATTATAGCAATTCAATGGTGGTGTTGCTCAATTCAGCTGCACTTTCTCAGTTGAAAAACCGACCAGGCCAATCGGCAGCGTTGTAGGGGCAGGACAAGAGCCAGAGTGATACATAGCATGTTAGTTAACACTGACTAACACCTGAAATTGGATGATAAAGCAAAGCAGTTGTGCACTGAAGGCATTTCCCAGAGGGGAAGATGGTTTTTGACAGTTGAATTCATCAGCTATGACCCCTTTCACCAACAAAGTGACTTGGCATAAGCGGCACAAAGTGTCGACACTGACTGACATTTTTGGTAGCTGAGTGGACTGAAAAGTTCATCACAGCGGGAGTTGCCTGTGTGTGGTTAGCGGGATTCAAAATTTCAGACTGGAAGTGGAATTTCATTCAGTCTGAAAGTTCACTTTGCAAAACCTTTCAAAGATGTAATCTATTTACTGATATGAACATGCCAACAGAAATATCCACCAAGATGTCAGGCGTTACAGCTCCGTGTAACTGTTAGCATGCCCATTCTCCTGAATCTGTCTTGATGAACTGTCACTCATGTAAATTATGCTTAAAGGAAACATTTTGCAGCTCTTAACCCTGATTCATCTAGCATACGGGCCACATGAAGCGGACTGCGGTTCAGCACAGAGGGATGGTTAAGTCATTTGCTCATGTCACAAGACATCAGTCCCACCCAGAGCCCTGGCCTCATTCCTGGGAATTCTTACAGACTATAAAATATCTCAGCATAGTACTGTAGGCTGCAGGGAAAACCCAGGGAGGACCAGAGTTTCCAGAGAGGCTGCAGAGAGAGACAGCCATGCTTTTGGATGAGGGTTTCGATCGGGTGACGCCCGGGTCAAAAGCAGAGCTCTGCTTTCAAGATGACAGGAACGCAAACAGGTTTCACAAGCACATCGATGAGCTTTGCTTTTAAACTGCGAGTTACCATGTCTGATGTCTCAGGATTTGCCCTATATTGATCAAAGCTTCTAGTTCAGCGGACAAAAACAAAAGCAGGCTGGCTATTGCATTTCCATATCCACTCTAACTTGATGGTGCTTATTGATCATGATCATCCCAAAGGCTGCTAGTAAATACCTTGTTGCTCCAAGCCCCCTACATTTTTCCCCTAAGCTTGCATCTCTCAGATATGGATCACCCATGCTGCATAAATCCCCCATTTGCTCTAAGTGAGACTGTCTGCTATTACTTTCTAATAAGGATTAAATATATAATATGAAAAGATTTAAACTATTGGATTCTGCTGTTGAGATGGATAATGATAATAGATGGCCCAAGGAAGGACCAGGCCCTTCAGCTAGGGCTGAAAGAAAATCAGGAAATGAATAGCTGCAGTAATTGTGTCCAGTGTTTGTGTGTGTGTATATGTGTGTGTGTTACTAGTATCGACTGGCAGTGTTTGCAGTGTACAACACAGAGACAGCAGGCTGTCTGGCAGTCTTTCCTTTGTCAATTTTATATTTGCACGTCTGACAAGTCTCCATTCATTCAGAGTGTATTGACTGAGCTGCAGTATCCAGACAGCAGAGTGGATGGCACTGCACTGTGTCCACTTTGTGGCTGATCCATTTGCCTCTGTAAAGTGCCCGCAAGTGTTAGAGAGGCAGAGATGTCAGAAGACACAGGTCATCTCAATCATACTGCTGAGGCAGGAGGCTAGCGCTCTGCTCATTCATTAGGCTGCATGAGAACCCAGGAGCCACCTTGGTGTATGCAGTACTGAAAAAAAAAGTTTAGCACTCATTACCTCTGCCAACGGGGCTGGACAGAGTTTATGTTTTTGTCCTGTATCTCCAAAAAGATGAAACATGAGTTATTAAGTCAAATTTCCATGAAATTTTGTGGAAAGGTTGGACATGCAGCAAGGAAGAACTGATTTAAACTTTTCGGTTGGCTTCAACGGGGCATGTCAGTGGGCGGGGCTTCTAATAAAAACATCCATTCAACTTCCAAACAGTTTCATGAAATATCATGATAGACTTTTGGTGAATATCCAACATGTGGCGTATCTTGCTTGCAACACGTATCACAATACATTTAGGAGAAAGAATATAGGACAATTTTTACACTCAGGTGTGGTGAAATTAAAAGAAAAAATATTAATGTAAAAGAGTGTGTGTGTTATATGTTTTCTTACATCTTACTTTTTTTTCCTGACAAAAGAACATTGTTGATGATATGATTTCTATCTCACAGGCCCGCTCAGTAGGTTTTTGTGTTACAGACTTCATATGTTATAGTATTTGTATTCATAGGTTTGTAATTACTGCTACATAAATTTAATGAGTTGTAATGGTATTGCTTGGCTTTGTTTTAATTGGACAGTAACAGAGTCAGATAACAGCAAAGTGTCAACAAATCCCACTCCAGCTACTATCTGTTTTGGTAGGAGACGTCTGTGGGACTTTCAGTAGTCTTGTCCTCTGCTCACTCATAAATAAAAGTTACTGCATGTCCAACACCCAAGTAACAACAGTTTCTCTGTCTCCATCAAACAGCACTGGGACAGAGTGGCCGCAAAGAGTAAATGGACTCCAAATGGTAAGAGAAGAGGAGTGGTGAGTGAACATGAGAAATAGAGCCACAAAGGGAGGGAAAGACAGAGAACGCTGATTCATAAAGAAAAAATAAATAGATGAAATAAAACAAAAACAGTGCAAAAGTGCAGACAAAGCAGGTTTTTTGCTGGAGCCCCATCTTCCTTCATAAAACAAGCCGGTGTTTTCCTCTGGCTCACGCATCAAGGGCCCCTCTCCCTCGGACCATTACCCATGATAGGCGCTGGGGCTGGGCGCCCATCCCATCCTGTCCCAGAAACGTGCACTGTCTGATGGGGTGGGGGTGAGGGGAGAGAGAGACAATGTGTGTGTCTGTGCGCGTGTGTGTGTGTGTGTGCGCGCGCACGTTTGTTTGGGGGGTGTCCCAGCAGGATGATGTGTTCAGGAGGGGGGCAATGTATGCTCTTCCTGTCTCCTGCCCTGGCACACAGTCAGGCTCTCACGGGAACACTGCACAGGAAATGTGTATGCGTGTGCATGTGTGTGTGTGTGTGTGTGTGTGTGTGTGTGTGTGTGAGAGTGTGAGTGTGTGTGTGAGTGTGCGCGCACGCGTATGCTACTGTTGGGACTCCACTCCCTACAGCTCTAAATGTGAAAATCTGGTGAAACAGCAGGCATAGGTTGCAAAACTGCGATACACACGTCAGAAATTCTGTGTACACACACACACACACACACACACAGCAGATTAAACCCTGTGATTCCCACAGATAGGCAACACTTGGGTAGCCCGCCCAAGTATATTTGACCCATTTTGACCCAGTTATTCACATTTTATCTATCCCTCTGATTCAGCAACACCATTTGTTAATTGTTCTGAGAAAACAATGTGACTTGTTTCCAGTTTGGCTGTAACATTTGTTATTAAGTACAATTGTGGTCCAATTGCAACCACCGCTTTCCAGTAAAAACAGAGAGGAAGAAAGCAGTTCCTCATCCAAAGGTTTTGTTTTTCCTTTGCAGAAGCACTTCCTTGTAACTATGACAAGCACGTTGTGTACCACTGTACAGTAAGACTACCATTAGAAAGGCCTTAGCAATGGTCTGTAATTAGATTATTAATTAGGTTGTAAACACTTTATAAATAATTTAAAAACAATTATAAACAAGTGATAGCACTGTTTTCCCACATCAGTGTATGTTCACTATAAAGGCAGTTTAATTTCTTAAAAGTGATACCAGAAAGCTAAGCAACCAGCAAGATCTGAGATTTAACAGAATAGATCAAGTGCAGCAGTAGCTTGATCTTGCCAAATAGTGACCTTGCATCAATATATGAAAACTGTTATAACTTGTTTATAATTGTCTAGTAATGATTTATAGTGTTTACAACCTAATTTATAAGTTAATTAAATTTAGTTAAACCCTCTCTAAAAGCAGTGTTACTGTGATGTTGGGTCTGCAGGTTGCAGTTGCAGAGCTAATTCTGCATAACTGGATGAGCGCAGTTTGACTCAGCTTTGTGCTCTTACTCCTGGAGATGCTTAAAATAAAAACCCTGCAGTGCCTTCAGCTGCTCACATTCCCTCTTTGTACACACACTTAAGCAGGGAAATAATATGTTGCATAAAGTACATGTCCCACATAATCAGTTATGCTACCGTTTGTGCACAGAATTTTAAGATGCTGCTTCAATATTTAATATCATAGCAGCTCAAATCTAGCATTTATCCTATAGTAACCCTCAGTATGCCTTTCCAAATCAAATCGGCTCACTCATTTCAAAGATTTGTTCTTTTATGTTGTCAGTAAGGTAGCACTGCGTCCCAGGCCATGGTTATGGGTAAGGTAAGGGTTAGGAAAGGCTGCCTTACTGGCAACTTTTGGTGCAAAAAATGGGCTTCTTTTGAATGTTTCATTGACAAACTTTCAGTGTTTCTGTAACGCCAGTTTTTTTTGTTTTGTTTTGTTTTTTGCCATTTCCGCTTTATTTGCCAGTGACAGTAGAGTGAGACAGGAAAGGCAGGGGAGAGTGAGGGGCTGACATACAGCAAAGGGCCTGAGGTCAAATTCGAATCCAGGACACTGCAATCAGGACTCAGCCTTGCTACATGGTACGCACTTTTATCCGATGAGCCACCAGGGCGCCCACCCAAGACAGAAATTTTCACATCTTTGTGAATCTTTGAGTTAAACAGAAAACTGTGTGTTTATGCCTTCTTTAAGTCTCAATTTATCACTTACCTTAAGAGGGGAGATTTTCCACCAAACCCAATATCACAATGTAAGTCAGGCAATAGTGTGACTCTCCGGGGTCACAATTAGGCGGGATGGGACACTCTTCTAATTCTGCAGCAGTTCCAAGTTGTGGCTTAGGCTGATAAGATGTTGTTGTTGTTGTTTTTTCACACTGAAACTGTGCCTAGTGCAGCTTTAATTAAGACAAAATATACAGAACAATATACAATAATATACAGGCTGTATATGAACATGCATGCATACTTGTAATATGTGTACACACATCCAAGTTTGAGTAAAAGACAGTCAATAAAGCCTCTGTCACAGCAGATGACAAAGCCTTCCCATGCACCCCAGGAGATCATTATGTCACACTCTCTGTACTGGTAAAGTATACAAAAGAGCTCCTAACTAAATTTATCCACTGTAAGCCTTACTGAGGCTTTGGGCAACATGATTTTTTGATATACATCGTTGAGGCATAGCAAGGATTCTGAATCCTTGAATTTCATCTCTCAGAGGACAAATTCAAAGTCATTTCTCAGTGAAGTCCCAAAGGAAATTACATTGTGAGAGACTATTTACAGCTTTGCAAGCATGCAACAGCTCATACTCATTATGTTAACTTCATAATTCATAATGTTTTCTGATAAATAAATGGCACTTTCAATTCTGTCTATTGCTCTCAACTGTAATAACAATTTTAATAGAAGCTGTATCCAGTTTATGAAGGTTTTTACATTTAGTGCTGTTGACATGATTGCTTATCAGATGCTGTGATCATTTGGCTTGTACTGTCTATATCAGGGGAATATTGGCAGTATGTAGATATATTTTCTACTGCAAATACATCTATTTATATAAGAATCCATAATATCAGCCTGCATGATCACTCTTGCTTCAGTTTCCAATCATCACCCATTTACTGTACATGACATTGCATTTTTCCCCTCTATTGATGCTCCCATGGAGTTAAAACAGGAAAGACTACTAAGTGCTGGTGTTGATGCTCTGTGGAAAGAGCAGGATAAGAAACGGGAATGTTAAGTAATTCTTTTTCCAAAACATGGGCACAATCCTATTCCGAAATGATAATAAGTCAAGACAGAATGGACACAGAGATCCTGTAAAACATTGAGATTCACAGAGAAGAGAACAGTGGTTCTCAGCCTGGGCTCCAGGAACCCCCAGGGGTCTTTGAAGGGGTTCCAGAGGGTCCCCAGAAAAATGGAGAATATTTTAATTTCACTATTATTTTACTGACTAGAAGTTAGCCCAATGAGAGAATGTATAATGTCACACTCTTAACTGTCTTAATCTGCCAATTTACAGCGCAGGCAGCGATGGAATAATGAAATCTTATCACATGGAGATCCCTGAGATTACACCCTCTCAAATATGGGTCTGTGGCCTGAGGTGTCAATTTGGAGGTCCTTGAAACTAAAAATATGACGACACGTCCCACAATTTTAAGCTGTAGCGATACTTTCCGATTCTTTTCCTCATAATAACTTTGTTGTCGTCTTTGAATAAAGACAAGAAATCGGCCAAAGAAATATATTTTTATGGCTCAGCGGTTAGCCAGAATTATTCTAGTTGTAAATTTACCAATTTCTAACACTAGCTTAAATCACAGGCTGTGACAGTGATAATTATATGCAAATTCCATTGGTTTTCCCCAAAGGGAAAATGGGTTGGATCTGGAATTCCATATTTTGGCAAAGGTTTGTAGTTAATGTTACATCAGACTTATGACATGTAACAGCAGCATTGCCAGTGACCAGTGGGCCCTTCAGATGAGGGCCCTTCAGCAAAGTAAGACAATCAGTCCTCAGGATGGCAAAAACTAGGAAAATGAGGCCTAGGTTGAATATAACCTGCAATATCCTTTATGCTGAGGCAACATCAGTGTGTCAATAGGAGAGAAACAGTCAATGGCATTCAGAACATTGTGGCTAACACCCAAGGTGGCCAATCACATTTGAAGGGTAGTCATTTCAAGCTGGCCATGTTGTATCACACGTTTTATTTAGCCTAATTTTGACATAATGAACATGACAGTATCACGACCACCGGGGTCATGTATCAAATCAAAGAGTTATGTGTGTCAGAGCATATAACTGCCCTTGATTTTCAGTGAAGTGCCCCTTTAATTGACAGCGGTGCTCACTGAAGCCCACACCCAGACATTTCTCATTGTGTAATATTTGTACACATGTGGTACACGTTCTGCTGGCACACACACACAACCCCTCACTCGTAGAAACTGCACCGTGACATCACTATCATAATCCAAACAGTTTTTTATCGTTTTGAAAACACCAATTGGGGAGTGCAATACGTATCCTTTCTCTGAGGTCAGCTTCCCTTTGTTAGTCCAACATGCCTGTGTTATCTTGAGCAAATCCATTTTTTACATAAAAGGCAAGCTACAGTGCCACTCATTACTGTATATTCTGTACTCTATGATGAAACACACACACACACACACACACTCACACACAGCTTCACAGGCCACAATAAAACACTGTCCTATTTTCTTTACATAGCTGGAGCAATTCTTTGTGCACACACATGCACACATACACACACACACACATACACAGGCACCTTAGACTTGACAGATTACAGTTGGCATCCGTAGCCTAGATATGAAGATACCCGGCGCTCCAGCCTTTATCCACAGGAAGTGGAGCTGGGCAGGGAGGCTACCTGGGGCCATGGCACAGCCAGGACTTGGAGAGGAGAGGAAACGGGAGGACGCTATCAGTCTCTCCATCTGTGAAGGGTGGCAGCGGACAAGATGAGAGAAACACCTTTCATTAACCTTGACCTTCCTCCTCTTGTTCCCGCGTGAGTGTGTTTGTGTTTATG
>OMLB01016295.1:8598-21792 GCA_900302555.1 Myripristis jacobus | reverse complement strand
TAGAGGAATGATGCAGGGAGCAGCTGTGCATCTTTGGCACCACAGGAGTGACAAGGGATGTGTGTGTGTGTGTGTGTGTGTGTGTGTGTGTGTGTGTGTGTGTGTGTGTGTGTGTGTGTGTTTGTGTGTGTTTGTGTGTGTATTTGTGTGTTTGGGCATGGGGGGAAATGAGGTTGGGGGGCTGGGGGAGATTGGCAGGAGGCTTGAAAACAGCAGCTGAAGGCGGATATATAAATAAATGAATGAGCTATGAGCTCTCCAACAGCAAGGATGAATCTATAGTGAGGCCATCAAAGGAAGCAGTGTTCAAAGATGTCAGAGCTGTTAGGAGGGCTGACACTTACATTGTCATCCTGGTTCCAGTCACTGGGCTGGCCACCGCTCGCTCCACTCAAATTACTTTGAGAACGCCTGGAACACAATGATAATGTTTTCTACTTTAAGTACCGGACATGTACAGAAACACTACCTCCCAATAAGCTGCTCATTTATAGTGTCGCTAATGAGGTCGACGGATATGTTGACAGAGCTTAAATATGATGATGATGATGAAGAGAAAAACTAATCTGAGACACTGAGATGCACACTGAGTGTCATAAAGCAAAGTAAGATAGTAGGGATAAAGTACAGAAATAGTGTGGTGCTGACAGTGAATGCCTGACTGTAAGGCGGTTAAAAATAACTTAAAAAGTGTTAGAAAGAATGAGCACAAAACAGAATTTGGTTTCTTGCAGGAAACCAGTAAGGACTGAGAGATATATAAGCAGATTATCATAAACAATAAAAAACAAATTGTGTGACAGTTATTTTAGGAGTGTGTCACGTAATTAGCAACAGCATCGTATTTTAGTTTCATTTATAGTTATAGATATAGATATAGTTATACATCTTGAGGATACTGAGACAGGCCTGTCTGAAAAGCTTAACAGTTTGGCACCTGAATTTGTGTGACAATTTTGGCCAAAAACACATTAAAGCTAGCTATTATTATTTATACAAAACAGGTGGAAAACTGACAAGACAAGATCTGACAGGGGCTAGTATTTATGAGTCTTTCATCTTCCTGTTTCTGTTTGTGTATATGTATGTGTATGTGTATTTGTGTATGTGCGCATATGTGTGTGTGTGTGTGTATGTGTGTTTTGGTTGCTCGTGTATGTTTCACCGTGTACACACAGCTGATATGACTGTGCTTGAGACAATGCTCACACTGCGAGCCAACAGCACAGCCCGGTTCAGCTGTCAGCTACATTCATATTCACATCATCAAATTCACAATGAGGAAAACGACTAGAGCCCAGAAATGGTTTAAGGGGTTACACATCCTTGCTGGCACAGGTTTAAATCTTAGGAAACCCTGTGTTCTATTATGTCAATGAAAAATAAATGCTAAAAAAAAAAAGTGCTCTGTATTATTGGACCAAAAGCTGGCCTTTTGTGATAATCCATTTAATATACCACAGTGTACGGCTCATCCCCCCCAAATTAAAGAGATCTTTAAGGATACAAAATCCTCTTGATTTTATGGGTCCCATTGCATACTCACTTTGGTCTGGTGATGCTGATTTCAGAATTATATGGATACGATCAGTGGGTGAGACTGACCTGTGCTGTGTGTTCTCAGTGGCAGTCACTGTGATAAAAGCAGGGGAGTCCTCCATGGCATCAAAGTACTCAGTATCTTCATCTTCATCACTCGCCTCCTCTTTGAGTGGTCTTTCACTCCCTTCTGTCAGGAGGCATACATTAGATTATTAGCACTCACTCGCCGCATGCAACGCAGCACAACTGTCACATGGTTGTGTTTGTACTGTACAGGGTTAAAGAGAGAAAAGTGGATAATCACATACTCATGGTGATTAATCAAGGAATAATCAGCTTACTTCAATAGGCAATGTTCCTGTTGGCTAACTAACCCAAAAGAAAGTTCCTTAGGGTATGCTTTTCATGTCCAGTATTCAATATTCTATACAGCGGTGTGTCCTTGAAGCACATGACGATAGCACTATCTCATGAAAGGTGATGACCATTAGTTGGTGATCAGCATAAAGCTAAAAAGTATCAATGTTAATAAAAAACAATTACATTTTCAGAGAATTACTCATTTATTTTCCGTTTTATTCATATTCTTACATGACCTTCTGTCAGATTTAAGCTACTTCAATGATGTGTACCATGAAATTGTGTAATGAAAATTTACTTTAGCCTAAACAAGTGGGTAAACTATATTCTACCAATTAAAATTTGGATAAACTGAGTTAAGGCGAGTTAACCGTTCAGTTAACTCTCTGCCCTAAATTCAAAAGAGAGTAATTACTGAGAAATATTTCATCCCTCATGACACTTTTTTATTATGCTAATTTAATTCTGAGCCTTCTGACATGGCCCCTATTTCCCCCCAGTTTTCCAAGACTAGGAATGTCTATAATTTTGGACCTAAGGCTGGTCACGCATGACAGTCACCAGCTCGACTACGGTCCACAAAGAGGCATTGCTGCGCAGCGGTTAAGGAGCACACAGACAGTCGGTCTCACCCTTGTTGGCGGTGGGGGCGCTGGGTGTGCTGGCAGCGAGCACAGGCGCTTCTCTCCACGCTCTCTCCAGGCTGTTATGCTGCTTGGCTAGCTGCTCAATGGTCTCCTCCAGGTGGGTGCGCTGCTCCCGCTCATACTGCAGCGCCCGCTGCCATCTCCGACTGTGGGTCTCTGCTAGGTCCAGGAAGTCTCGACACGCCTGGGGAAACACAAACACACACAAACAGCAATGAACACTCAATTTCTTTGATATACAATTGTACTTTGGATTAAAATGGATTTATATCACACAAAAGAAATCTACTGCTTGTAATTCATAGAACTGACATCAATGCACCAAAAAATGCTACGCTTGGACATCAAATAAGGTACAGTGAGGTTCATTCTACTAAGTCAACTTATAAAACATCCCCAGTGGGTTTTAATATTTGAGTGACACCTCATTCCCTGTCACAATGTTTTGGCTAATCTTTTTATGCTAAGACTGCTTGTCTTTCTTCAAGTGAGACAAAAACTTAAACTTTGAATTCAAACTTTGAATTTACTCCAAACTTGTATTAAGTCCAAGTCTGTAGACTGTGCAGAAAAAGGGAGGTTATGATCTCGTGTCACTAAACAAGTTCCAGTTCACAATAAGACAAGAGAGAGAATATACTGAGATTGAAAAAAAGATGGTAAGAGATTCAATTCCATGAGAATCAATCATTGTAATCAAAGCTAGTCATCTCTGTTGTTTCAAGCAATCATCATTATGTCAATTAGTCGCTTCTCCGGCTTTTACTGGGTCTCCATGCTGTGTTGAATGTGCATACTGCAGAATGCCTTGGAGCACATTAAAGATAATACCACTGGAAAGATGAACTGCAGACTACCTTTTGATTGCAGAACAGATTACGTTCCAGTTAAGTGCGTCATAAAAAAAAAAAAAAAAAAAAAAAATCTATATGTTTCCACTTCCGCCTTTATGTTGCTGCTGAGACAAAGAGGTTACTTCAGATCAAACATAAATGTCAGCATTTGTTGGCACTGCTTAACATGTGAGCCTTGCCACAGCGTGAGCTCAAAGGTCAATGAACCTAAATCATGCACGTGACAGCTGACACCATACATGATGAAATATGCTTGTGACAGTCAGTAATCTGTCAGCAAACCTTCTTCCAGAGTAAGGGTTTTTAAGTAATTATTTCTGAAACTGCTGTATTGCGATCCATTATTTCACTGTGTTTTTCAGGGGGCTTGTTGTTATTCTTCCCTGGAGGAGTGCAACAGCCGGTGAGTCGTGAGATTACGCACGATCCAGTCAGTGTATCATTTCAGTGTTTGCAATTTAAACCCTGTTCAGTCTTACTGCCACGGTGGCTGCTGATCGCCTTCTGAAACCACTTGGACAGAGTTCTGGCTGAAGTCAGCAAGCTGGAGGTGAGTGTGCCACAAGGCTCAAATATTCTCTGTCCTCTTACGCAGGTGGTGTGTATAGACAGGATGTATCACCTTAGGGCAGCAGGAAGAGAAACAAGGATGCAGTAATGGCTGACCCTTTCTCTTAAACTCAGTTTCCAACTCTACACACACACACGCACACACACATACACACAAACTCTCTCTTGTACACTGAAATTAAGTATTTAAACAAAGCTGATGTTTTTATTTAAATTTCACGGCTATTTCCAAAGGACAACCATATGGTGATCAAATGGAAATTCAAGCTCTTGAATTTCAAATAAAATCATGTCTTTTTGTAAAATCAAAAATATGTTTCAAAGTCTTACCATGATGGATATTATTTGAGCTTTTCTGTGGAATGAAATAGAAGAAATTAATTGTAAATTGTAAGGTATCACTGTATCAAGCTGCAAGACTTGGTGTGTTGAAAACCATTATGAAATCACTGGCCAGGAGACAATCAAATATTTTATCAGTGACTCTCTGGCAATTCCAAGCCAAGCCACAACAAACACAGATAAACCTGATCAATAAATATAGATAAGACTGCAGTTCATTGATTGTTAATGTATACCATGTATACAATCAAGCCTTCAAACTTAAACTAAGTAAATTCAGTGACTATGATCATTCACTCAGGTTTTGATGACACTGATAACCACAATGCAGCCATGCAATCATGCAATAGTTGTGTTTTCTGAGATTTTTTTTTTTCTTTACAGAAATTCTGCTTCATTGGACAGAATGCCCAATCACGCTCTAGTATTTTACCAGCATCTCAAAAACAGTTGTATGGGTTGGAACATAAAATAATTTAATGCAGTAGGAATAAAGACATCGCACCAAAAACAGCGAAAATTGTTGCTTAACATTAAAAGGTTAGAACAAATAGAAACTGGAAAGCCACACAACATTTTGGCCAAGTTCATTAAGTCAGAATTTGGATAATTCATTTGCCATCATTTCAACATGATCACTTTACTGCTGGAAACAACTAATCTGTACAGATCTAGACTTTTGATTGCGCTTATAATATTCCAATATCTCAGAATCTGTATCGCTCTGTGCTCAAGTTACATTACCAAAGCTTTTCAGTGAAATTGCAGCCAAACCCCAAAGTCTTACCTCCAGCAGTCAGATACAGTTGAAGTGTCCTAAATGTCAAGGACTGAGCTTCACTTTAAAAGTCAAGGTGCATGTGACGTTGTGGCTCACTTCCTCAGACATAAGCATGATATGAAACTAAACGTAAACTCAAAAAAAGACTGAAAGTTCCACTTTTTTTCTGCTGACTCTCTTGAGTGAAGTCACACTACTTGTGACTTCTTGAGGGGGAATATCATGTCTGAACAAGGCCAAGGAATCCCAAACGGGCGGGCATGCAGGAGTCAATATGCAAATCACAGTTGGTGTAACAGCTGTCAGTGTCAAATTAAATGTCCTACCACTCTTTGAAGAATGAGCAGTGTTGGCAAAGTGTGAAATCAAAAGTCGAGTTTCACCATACAATCTTACACCGCTTTAGGTAAGCACGCACACACAACTGCACAGACAAAATCTTGGCTGCAGTGGTGCACATGAAGAGTTACATCAGCACTAAATGAACTCAAGTGCACGCTTCTCAGGCCCGTGTCAAATACACCAAGTGCATACAGTTGTGCCCTGACATTACTAACACCCTCTCATCTCAGTGTTAACTCAACCCCTACTTTCTCCTTCACTCCCTGCTTACATTTATTCCCGTTTCTTTGAGACTACCACATACCGACCTCCTTACATTTCCTCTGTTATGACTAGCATAGACTGCAGACATACTGGTGCTACAGAGCAAATGACTTGAATCCACAGATGCAAAAGAGCAAAATACCTATATCTTGTGTTACTCTCTGCTTCAGAAGAACCCTTTACAAGACCAAAAAATACAACAGGGAGTTTGTGGTAGCATATCCTCTCAGTCTTTCTCATTAGAGGCCTGTTCTGGCCGAACCTAATGGCATTTTAATGATAAGGTTGATTCAAGAGAACTGTTTTATTGCTTGTCCAATAGATTTGAACGGTTAATTTAAAACAAAACAAAACAATGGACAACAGGAAACATAACTTTGAGGTATGGCCTATCCAACAATTTAAGTTAATCTACCGTTGCACATATAGATTGCGACTTTGGTTTTTTTTAGCATAATCCTGGCTCAATGCTCTCAACCAGCTGCAATAGCACATTCTTAACCATATTAAGGAAAATATTTTACTGCCTAATTTCAAGCCAAGCCGAAAGGTTAAAGTTCTTGCAACCTGAGGTGGCCAAAGTCGCCAAAGACGCAAAGGAAGTATCTGTCACACATGCATTACAGGCTAAATAAACATCCTCAAACCCCACAATAAACAAAGCTATCAACACATCAAAGCCAGCCAGATCAGTAGGTACATAGACAAACCTTGTATGAATGTCTGGGTAATGTCTGGCTGCAGTCAGAGGCAGGTCTGTCTGTCAAATAGCCATCCAGGAGGATCTGACATTCCTCACCAGGCTGGGAGGGTCTAGGGTTTAAGGGGGTGGAGTGGAGGGGACAGGGGCTATTCCTGTCCCCACATCCCTACTCATATCTAGTATCACTCCCTTTAGCACCTCAATTCTCCCCTAACTCTTATGCACTACTACCATACCATAAAACCAATGGAATTTGCCATTAAGAAGAATGGACCCTGACAGAATACAGTAGATTATATCCTGTTCGTATCCTTGTAATCAGAAACAATGCATTCAACTACGTGACGTGTCAGTAGATGAAAATCTGGTAATATCACTGTCTCACACACACACACGCTCACACATGTGTGTGTGTTTTATGTAAATGATAAGGTAGTGTGAATAATTGATTCTGTGCTATCTAATTATTTATTTATTTATTACCAGCTATTCTGATAAAAGGCATGTCTGTATTCTTGCCAGGAATGATGGCTGGGCTTTAAAAGTCATCTCATCTCTCATCACTCTCTAACCGCATCATTACAGATGACTCGCTTCCCTGTCACATCAATCATGCCAAAACGTGCAGGATGTAAGTCACTCTCTGCTTGCTGTTGAGGGAGGCTGGAGCTTGTAGCCTCGTCTGTCCCGGCTGACTACTCACATTGATCATAGCATTCGAGGTGATGCGGAAGAGTGTGGCTCGCTCGTTGACTGCCTTGATCTTCTCCCCTCCCTCCACGGGGACTCTCAAACCCTCCAGTTCACTTAGTGACCGCTGCAGGGCTGCCCCATGCTTGGCGATCAGGTCATTACACGTGCTGAGGTCATCGAGCTTGCTGACCAGCGTCTTCAGGGTGCCCTGGATCTCGCTGCGGTCTGACTGGGACGCCGGCTCCTCATCCCCGGAGTCATCTGAAAGTGAGAGGTCAGAGGTCAGAGACAGTGATGCTAACTGGGAGTAAAAAGAAGGACTGGGGACTATGAGCACACCAATCACAAAAGAGAAAAATGAGCCAAAGTATGTGCTACAATATATTTAACATTTAATAAGCAAGATGTAATTATACTATTTAAAGACATTTGAAACCTTCTTTCTGCAATTCCACATAGTTTAATTTAACACACTTTAATTGCATCGCTGCTGGATGTCAACATATTCATCGCCAACATGCACATCTTCCCAACCCACTTTCATTGTATTGACTTTTTTCCATGGGTTGGCTTCCCAAGCAGCTATGGTAATCAATAACATAACACCTCCATGGCCCAGTGACCCCTGCTGGTCACCCTCCATCACTGATGACTCATTACAGACATTTAAAATGGAGGCCAGTGACCTGGGATACACAAGAAGCGTAGCATTAAATCAATAACAATAGGCAGCCAGCAGGTTGCCCTGATCTGCTGTTGACTAGCAGCTGATGTTATGGTGAGGTGTTGTCCATTAAAAAGAGCACAAGCTGTCAGTAAATGATAAACAAACAAATTACTCGGTCACCAGATCAAACAAGCGTTTAAACGATGATTAGTTCCACTGATGAAATATTGTAAGTGTTAATTGGACAGCTGTTTGTTTGATTTTACAGATGGTTTCCTTTGACACACACACACAAATACACCCATGAGACAGAAACACAACAAAGAGTATGATTGCTCTGACTGGAGAAACCGTTGGCAGGAAAACAAATGTAAATGTGAGCTGTGTCGGGGCATTTAAACAAGGACAACACTCCCATACCCACAGGCCTCTGCTGCAGCAGCTGCCTTTCCCTATGATGTCACCAAAGAAAGGTTACTAAGGGTCAAACAGAACGTACGAGAACAGAGTGGCAACGTGTTTCCTGCATTACACGTACACACGCACACGCACACACAGAAAGACAGAAATACACCACAGGATAGGTCCAGATCTAGAAACTGATAGCTCTGGCAAATCCTTGAAGATTGGAGGGATTTCCCAGTTCAACAACCTTGATGAGGGCATCTTCAAAGTTCAAACAAGGTCAAAGCACATAAAACCTAAAAAGAGCTATGACTTGTTCAGAGAGAGAGAATTTATAAAAGATAACAATCCAGGAGGAATTCCAAAGGATTCCAAAGGAAATTGATTTGCTGGATTGACAACACATACTGTGTTGATGACATACTGAAATGTATAGATAACAACATACTGTGTTATCTATACATTTCATTTAAGAAAAAATCATACGGGAAATAAATGATAATAAAAAAGCAGAACCTCTACTTATCTGGACGGATGTATATCAAATTTATTCTGCATGACTTTCTCATTTCATGCCAACAACAAGCAAAACGTCTATGTATTTGTTGGGCCAGTGAATTTGGTGTGAGGATCAGGTAGACTATATTGGCTGAATAAAGCATAAAACACATGAGGCTTACTTGATTCTTAAAAAAATCTATTTTATACAGGTATTGTTCCAGCAAAACACCGGAGAACCAACATATTCACACTCACAGAAAATATTCACACACCTTTGCACCTCCACTTTTAAGACGTAGAAAAGAATATCACCCCATATAATAGGCATCTTTGTGTGTGTGTGTGTGTGTGTGCCTGTGTGTGTTTTTAATCAACCACATTAGGGTCAAGTCCATGTGACTTCCATACTGGGATCAGTTAAAACCTGAGGTAGAAACATGGAACCAGCTTCAACACTGGAGCCCTTGTCTTGGGACGTGCTGCATTTTGAAAAGCAGGAACTACTCAATATCCCCAAAAAAGGATGTAAAACTCCTTTGTAAAGCACTACTACAATTACTATGACAACAACGATAACTACAAGAAGTCCTCTTACTCCTCCTTCTCCTATTACTACCACTACAAACACTAATAACTGTAATAATAATAACAAATATAATAATGGCATTAATAGTAAAATATTACTGATTCCTGCAGAGAGATTCTTTTTTTGCCACAAGGAGGTCAGAGGTCACAATGTGGAGAGGATACCTCTCTGAATCACTAAGTGATTCGGCTGATGCCCTAATGTTCTCATTTTTAGGAACCAATATTATTTATTCTGCTCGACAAGCCAGCATGCTGAGCGCTCTGTGTTATGTAACACTAAAAGGTCTGTTTTGTAGCTGCTGGGGTAGGCTGTCACACTCCTCCCAGTGATACAACAACACAGACTCACAGGAACATGGCAGCTTGCTCTGACCTCGCACTGGAAATCACTATCACCTCTGTCAAACCCACCCTCATGTAGCAGCCAATAATGTAATTAATTGCCAATAACGTAATAATTTTTCTGTTCTTAATGAAAAAAAAATCGATATTGTAATTACTTATCAATAATGTAATAACATTTCTGAGCCAATTACATAATAACCTCTTGCCAATTATGTCATAAGGTGTCACACTTCCATGACTCTTACCTGTTATTTATTTAGATCTATTTTTATCCATGTGTTGATTTTATTTTACTTTTATTTCCCTATATTGACTTTTATCTGTTTTTAACATTTTATAGTTGTTATTGTTGTCATTTTTAGTCTAGTGTAGTTTTTACTGTTGTCTATTGTTTTGGGTTTTTTTTGCCTGTGTTCTCTTAATTTTGCAATGTGAAGTCTTTTGAGCTGCATGTTTGTATGAAAGGTGTTACTTGAGCTTGAGCTGGGTTGAGCTGAGAAGTGAGAAGAACTTTTACTGTACACACTGAGGAAGTGCTGAACAGCTGGTTCAGGAGTTAGAGGGCAGGGCTGGAGATTCAGTCTCACCATCAAGTACCACAAGCAAATAAATCGTCATAATTCCTAGAGAGAGACAAGGTAAGTGTGTGTGTGTGTGTGTGTGTGTGTGTCACACTCACACACAGCTGTTTGAGAGAGGCAACAGTAGGGGTAAGTGTCATGTAATTGTGACACTAGTCAATAAATAAAACTAAAATAAAGTGATATAAGTATATTTTTAAATGATCGGCTCCTCTTATTACATTTTTAGCCAGCTAACAATGTAAAAAACAGCCAATACTGTGATAGCTTAATAAATTATTGGCAAAAAAAGTTGTTATATTATTAGTTCAGAAATGTAATTACATTATTGGTAAGTTATTACATTATTGACTTTTACTACATTAAAAACAGAAAAATTATTACATTATTGGCAGTCGTTACATTATTGGCTGCTACACGTGAGTATAAGTATGTTTCTCAGCCACACAGGCCAAACAACAAGCCAAAGTGTCACCAGTTATGTGTTTCCTCAGTTTTGTTTAACAAACAAGCAGCATAGGTGCAGAGATAGTCAGCAAATCTTTATGTGTCAATCATTTTAAAATCTGAAAAGCCTGAGATCAGCCCCAAAAAGACTGGAGGGAAGACATACTGCAAGAATCCCCAATTTCAGATGATTTTTATTTCCTTTAATACTTTTAATTGGTAAATATGACCAAAAAGAACTGGATCGAAATGGAAATATTTGTCCTTAAACATAAGATGTGTAACAAAATGACAGAGACACACAGTACAGAGGCTTTCAACACATTCATCACACAACACTACACCATCAAATAGCTTAGGACAAAATAAACAATAGGCCCACATTCATCAGTTCTGTCTACAGGGGGCACATCCTCCCTAAGAGCGAGAAAGAAGGGAGGAGAGAAAGAGGGAAGGGGACGATAGAGTTAAGAGGGAAAGAGAAGGAAAGAAAAGCTATCTCTCACCATGTTTGCATTTCTGGGCATCCATTTTCACCCCAAAGGTGGCCACAGACCAGCCGGAAACAAGCAGCACACACAATAACCCATGAGGTAATGCATGAAAACGTTGAATAGGCTTTCAGTGAGACACAACGGTCTGGCCGGTGGAGGAGAAAGAAATAACCAAAGCAATTCATCCAATCAAGGCCAACCCAAAAGGCCTTACCGCACTGACAGAAACTAGAGAGAGAACCGGGATGGAGTATGACCCTCCCTGTGCACCAATTACCAGCCAACAACAGACTAGGAACTGAACTATAGTGACTTCGTGTCACTGCAGAAAAAGGCAGACAGTCGGCTACAATAAGTGCAAAAAGAGACAGGAAGCCTCAACGCAAAGCAAGAGACAGTGAAAGAGGAAGTATGAGAGAAAGCCACTGAGTAAGTGGAGAGGGGGAGAGAGAGAGAGAGAGAGAGAGAGAGAGAGAGAGAGAGAGAGACTGGATAATATAGTAATATGTTTCAAATTGATGAAGCATGACTATGGGTAAACTCTGTAGCCTACAACAGCAGCAGCAGCTCGTTGGTCAGTTGGCATAGTTGTGAAATTCCTCAAGGTTAAAAAAGGCTGATGACATCTTCCTTTGAGCCAATCAGGAACAAGTTACACAAATGTGAAAAAGCTCAGCTAAGCTTCAAGACTATTGCTATTTAAATAGCAGAACAATTTCAAATTTCTGATTGTGCTTTCTTTATGGCATTTGTAGCGCCACAGGGTGGTCAAATGACCAAATGCTGCAGTCACTCTTGGGCTTACTGTGGCAGGATAACTATTTTCAGGAAAATCAAAATGGTGGAAAAGCCAATACGACATTGCCCTAGAGACACATTTGCAGATATCTGAATATGTGCCTAAAATGTGATATCATTTGAATGTGTGCTGAGTGTGACTGCTTTTAAAATAACACATTTTGACCTGTAATTGTGGCATGCTCTTTGGCCAATCACTTTTGAAACTGAAAAATACAGAAACAAAATGTATCATTCCTCCAATTTCCTCCAAATCTGATTAGAGTGTTGTCTGAGATATTGTGCATGACATATGGATGAACAAATGAAAAAAAGTAGTCCCCCTACGGGCAGATCAGTGTAAATCAGTGGTGTCTGAGATACTGCGTGTTGTACCCAGAGGAACAAACAAACATCAACCAATTCGTAGTAACCATGACAATAAGATTGAGGCCATTTCCACCCCAATGCCTGGCCTCAATGTGAATATTACAGGGGGCGAAATTACAGACAAGATTCAGGGTAATGTTAGGATGTGCAGGGTACTGTTAGAAGGATACTGGAGAGAGCTGAGCAGGCCAGAGGGAAGAGACAATCGGCCTTGGCAACATAAGGGCTGATGTAGCTGATTCTACTCCTATCATGTGCATTGAACAGGTTTTAAATACCAATGGATGAGCTCAAGCAAATGAAGCAGGTGAATTGTTTTTCTTGCATTATTTGAGAGGTAAGGTGTTTAACGTACCTCGAGAGTAAGTGGCTAAACAAAGACACAATAACTATGGGACACTGCAGTGAAGCCTTGCTCTTATTATGCACCCTCATTCTGCCAATGAGCTCAGCAGCTCCAAGTAATGCCACTTAAAAATAAACAGTCACATGCACCAAAGCGTATTTGTTGAGAAGAGACTCTGCTTACAGCAAGATGTCTGCACAACTAATTGTGTTTCCGAATCCTCCAAAACAGGCTCTACCGTCTGGCAACTCCTAAGTTGTTTCAGCAAACACTTCAGCTTTTGGATATCCCCTGTAGACAGGCTATAGCCACAAGGAGATACAATAACGCAAAGCTGCAGGACTGAACCTTGTAAAACCAAAACTGGAGACGTATGACCCTGTCTCAAATGTTTTGGCCTGTTGGTTTAATTGTGCTGCACCAGATCATTAACGCATTGATGAAATGTCTAGCACTACAACATCAGTCTGAATACTAAACCCATCATGTCTAATATCCAACACCCTGGATAAAGAGGGTCTTGAACTTCCCACTGTGTAGCACTTTAGCCTGCCC
>OMLB01016293.1:0-16328 GCA_900302555.1 Myripristis jacobus | reverse complement strand
TGTTAGGGGTTAGATGCTCTCTGATGCTTACATATGTTATTAAATGTACACTGATGAGGACCTCCCTCCTTTCATGAAGCTGACTATATGACAAATTAACTCACACTAAATTCCCTCCTGAATCTTACTCTCCATTTTTTCTTCTGTAACTCAGTAGAGGTGTTCCTTCCACCTCCTGCTGTCGGCTGTCACATGGTTGAGTCAGTCTGTGGTATTTTAGGTGCAGGACCTGTCTCGGCACTGTTTGAATTCACACCCCCCGTCCCCCCTGTGGCTCTGTCGTGACACACCACCACATAGTGTTAGCCAAATACGTTAACAGCGTAAAGATGGCCGCTGGTGGGGCTGCCTGACGCTGACACCGCCTCATCAAGGAGAACATAACACTGGTCTTGATAGTAATTACCAGCAGCACTTTTCCAGATGTTGGCACAAATCATTTCATAGTTAAATAAGGGAACGCAAACACACTAACATGTTGCTGTATGGTATGCATGGGAGCAGTACATCTGAAACAGGGACCATTCATATCCCGTCGACTTAATCCGCCTGTTGTTTACATCTTTCTGTTGTTTTATGACAGCCGATATGGCAACATTACCTTTTCGCCCTGTTATAGTACAATAGCTAAAATATCCAACATTAAAATTCTCTCCTCTATCCTTTTGGTAGGTAAGTGTTAGTCACTGAGGCCTTAAAGCCCCAATCCATAACTGCAGTGTGCAATTGCATGATTGTGCACTTACTGTTTAAACACCGTTGTACTTTGAGCGTTGCTTATGCTTTGATATTGTCAAGATATTATTTTCACTCTGGAATGACAGTTGACAGTGCTAGTAACACAAGGACAGACAGTATGCGACAGCTAAATATGAGCATTGCAGTGTTTAATGTTTTTTACTTTTCATTTTTGCGGGCTGTAAAAGCGTTGATTACATGTGTATGTTGTGTTAATAAAAGCGGAGAAAAGCTGAAGTCATATACAAGCCTCAATAATCAAGGTGCATATACCCAAAGTTCATATGATAAAATAGCTGGCTTATGGATGGGGGCTTTAATGGATGGTGATGAATCACAAATGGTTGCATAGAAAGGGCACAGTCAAAACCATGCAGCAGAGAGATGGTGGCTCCATTTTCCTAACCAGAAATGATGCATATTTTTTATTTGATTTTTTTTGAAATACTGTTTTTTTATACGCGGCCTCCTCTTCCCAATTCGGCACCTTCTCTCCCCCCCATCCTTTCTCACATCTCTTCTTCCTCCCCCCTCCTTCTCCCCCATGTTCCTCTTGCAAAGATGTCTGCCCCCAGCTGTCTGACTCTGGGTTTTCTGGCTTTCTCCTGACGTTGATCAAACCCCAGTGACCAATACTGGACAAGTCACCCCATCCAGACTAGCTTCTTTCTTTTCTTTTTTTTTTTTTTCCCCCTCCCCCCCCGTTATTCTGTTCTTGGTTTTCCATTTTGTTGCACTTGCATCCTGTGCACTCTTGATCTGCTTGAAAGGTCAGGATGAAAGGGTAAAACAGGGCGGAATATGTCAGAAAAAAGTCCCCTCTAACATACCGCTGACATTTTAGTTTGCACAAACAAGAGTTTTCTCAGATCTTGCAGTAGGAAATATGAATTTACCCTTGAGTGAACTTCAGAATGTAGCCCACGGTTATCGTTAGCGACTTCAGTGACAAGAAATAATAACCTGCATGTCACATTTCCCATGCTAGAAGGTCACATGTAATAAAATATAAGTATTAAAAATATGCAACCTCACACGGCAATTACTGAGAGAGTGTGTTTAGACATCATCTCAGGTCAGATGGCAGATCCTCAGTGCACGGCTATGCAACATATTTTTTCTGCTCCATCGCTTCTTACCTTTTGCGTGTGTTTTTTATTTATTTATTTATTTATTTATTTATTAGTATTATTTTTAAACGTGTCTGAGCAATTACACATGCGAAAGATCCTATGTGTTCTTTTTTCTTTATATAGTGTTACTTCACGTATAGCCGAAAAATCAGTTTTCAATTTGTTGACTTGTAAGTTTGCCACAATAATGATCTAAATTGTCTTGTTGGTCCAAATCGCCTTTCTTCTGACTACATGTGACGTCAGAAACAGGTTGATTGTAATGTTTGGAGGTACCTGTTTTATGAGAATAAAGGGTTAAGTGACATTTTGAATCTGGTATCTGAGATTGCTCAAGAGATTGCTTCAGACCTGTTCATAGTCTTAAGGCCCAAACTATTAAGCATAAGCCAAACATAAGTCTAGCAGAGGCTGTTATTTGAGCGGCATGAATCCAAATGATTTTTTTTTTCTTTTTTATAATAGGCTTTTGCCTGAAAAAAATCCTTTGTCAGACAGCTTCTAGATTATCAAGGCTGCATTTCAATAGTTTGAATAGATTTGCTCTCCTCATCTTCTTTAACTTTGCATGCACTGATGTAGTGACTGATGAGGTAACTTTTGACTGCCATTTTTGAATCAGTCGTATCAGTGCTGTTAATGAGAGAAAAATGAGGGCAGGAAATCCCGCCCCCATTTTTCCACTCATCACACAGACTGTCATCCAGCTGGCTATCCCATGAACCTCTGCTGCATGTGTTCTTTAGGCTCATGATTTGCATGCCTCCTTTTTTTGTTGTTTTGTCTTATGACTCTTATAATCTTTTGTGTGATTGTTTTGTTTTTCATGGCCATCTTTGTTTTTGTTTGTTTGTTTCCTGTGTTTGGTTGGATGCACTTCCTGTGTGTGTGTTGTCACTTCCTGTCCAGTGCTGGAGTTTGAGCTACGGAAAGCAAAGGAGACCATTCAGGCTCTGCGCGCCAACTTGACTCAGGCAGCAGGTGTGGCGTACTTTTAACTTCTTCTCCACCTCAACCCTTTTTGGTTACAGCCTTGTTTCTCTTTCTTTTTTAAAGAGAAGTCCTCTACATTTAAGATGGACGGCATCCGTTCAAACTCATCTGAATATTTTCTCCGTTTTCCTAGAGAGCGAAGTGCCCTCACAAGAGAGGAAGAACTTCAAGTCAAGTCCTGAGATTCAGGTGGGGGATTCTCAAGGGACGAAAATGCAGACATGTCTGAGTTTCTTTCCACTGATCAAATGAATCAGAGATAAATGTCTCATTTTTTTTTTAGCCCTGTGAGAGTATCTGCAGAAGGCCTTTTGTAAATCATTACAATCTCTCTCCCCTCTGTACCTCAGGAGCCTATCCGCCCACTGGAGAAAAGAGCCTTAAACTTCCTTGTGAATGAATATTTATTAAAGAATGAATACAAACTTTCTTCCATCACCTTCTCTGATGAAAATGATGACCAGGTAAAGATTTTTCAAGCCACAATTACCACCATCACAAGTAAACAAACCAAAGAACTCAGACACTTCATATTTAAATGGATATTCATGTCTTTTTATGCCTAAGGGAAAATGTTCTACCAGATATATCATTTCAGTAAACAAAATAAAGAGACAATTCAAAGATGCTGCATTCAAAATGTAGAGACAAAAACTGCAGTAAACTGAATGGCCAGGGAAGTGGAACACTGCTCTGTCTTAGGCACAGTGCTATTACAAAGATCTGGAAAAATATTGTATCCATATTAGTGGAAGGTGGCTGCTCTGGTGTTATGCAGGACAGCTGCTGGACAGGATTCCAAATTTGTAAGCATAAGGTCACTGGCCTTGAAGCGGTGGTCTGGTGATTTGATAATATGAAATTTCACTAGCTCAGATCAGCTCTCTTATTCTCCTCTCAGTCAGTGCAGAGTGCAGCCCTACTCTTGCCTCAAACCTTTTTTTGTGTTTGTTGCCAGGACTTTGAGTTGTGGGACGATGTGGGCCTCAACATCCCCAAGCCACCCGACTTGTTACAGCTCTACAGGAACTGTGGCAGCGCCCTCCCTTTGCCTCGGGACATGGTCGATGTGGCAGTGGGTGTTGATTTCGGTGAACTCCCCGGGAACTACATCACCCAGGATCCCCCAAAGAAGCCTGACCTCTCACAACAGGTGTGTGTGCTTGCCTCATTTTCCACTCTATCCCCTTTAGACAACCCGTAGCATCAGTTCCTGGTTCATTCCATAGGTCTTCAGCACTGGCTTTCAGTCGCTATGTTTTTGCCTAGTCAGTGATATTTTGCCTTTGGCAGAGTCAGATGTGATGACGTTAGAAACATTTTTACCACCTCCAAAACTCTTTTCCTTCGCCTTGCTTTGACTTCTCATGGCTTAGAGGTGGAGGTCCTCAGCAGTACTGCAAAAAGCAAAAAAAAAGACCAATACAGTTTCTTTACAGTCCCATGTTGCTGCATAGACCAGAGTCTTCAGCACTTCTTTTTGTGTATGATCTCAGTTCTCTGTCGAGTTGATTGGCGGCCTTCATGTCTTGGGCGTATCCTTGAGTACCCTTGGGCAGTTCGCTTGCTAGTTAGCAGCTGAAGTGTTGGCAAACATAGCTTATCACAAATTACCTACATTTTCTGTCTGGATGTGATTTGTGGACTCAAGACGCATGTTAATCATTGTTAAAGACACCATTTCCACAATTCTTTTACTTCTTTTTATTAATAGGGTGAACATTTTTTTTTTTATTAAAGTGTTTTGAAGTATGGTAGCACTCAAGGGGAGAGGAATGAAGTCTCCTTACCTTCACTAACTTTAATTTGCTTGTATAAGAGGTAAAAATTGATTTTTTTGTCATGAGAAAATTGTTTCCAAAACATTGCATCAGCTGAGAAGTTTGAATTGAATGTAATCTGAAATCTGAAATCCCACAAGGTAGTAGTGCTGCCGTAAGAAGTTACCTGTCTTCTTTCTCTAAGTTTACATTCTTCTAGTGAAAAAGCTGTGGAACCGGATTAGAAATGGATACTTTTTTTTTTTTTTGAAGAAGGCTCAGGCTTATCAAAACTTTTCCCACTGGATGACCCGCTTTTGTGCTGAGATTTTAAAGTGTCAATATAAACAAGACTTGTTATCTTCTTCTTCTTCTTCTTGTTCCTACTGTAGCAACAGACGGAGGTAGTCCAGGAGCTGGAGTACCAGATCAGCCTCCTCAACAGCGAGAAACAGAGCCTGGCTGAGCAGATCAAGAAACTGCAGAGGTGTGTGTGTTTGTGTATATGTTTTATATGGAGGTGCATGAACAATGCAGGCTGCGGTATGCATCTCCTGGTGTGCTGCTGCCTTCTTCTGTGTTGTGTTGTTGTCTTCCATTAATTCTGGAGGCCACCTTTGTTCAATGGGTTCTGGTTAGTGGGGTTTCCTCTATTCAGTCAGCAGTATTACCACTTACTACTGCTGCTGGGGTTTAACAAGAAGCATTTTCAAATTTAAAAAAAAAAACACGTTTTAAGTGCTGAAGTCCAAATTATGAGCATAACTGTGACCGAAATAGTCACTGAGGGGGAACCGAAATGAAAATGACCCCCAAGCACAGCTGCTGCATGGAATTAGAGAGGAAACACTGTGCTGGCACAGAGATGGAACTTGAGGGGTTTTGAGCATTAGCCCAGCATTGATATTTTTGCCAACTGGACTCTCCAGTTGCCACCATTCAAAATCTGACAGTTTTGCTCCAGCCCAGTCTAAAATAGTTACCGCTACAGGATAGCACTGCCTGTAGAAAATCCCATGCAAGCACTGGTGCATAAATCCTGTTTTAATCTTCTGACCTGATCTGATCTGACCCGATTTTCTTGGTGCTTTGAAGCACAGAGGGCATCCAGAAGAGACAGCCAGTGTTTGTCATCTGCAGCCAGGCGTCTGCTTCCACTCTTTTGCATCTTGCTTAGTGCTTAGTTGCTTTATCAATGCGTTTACAGGTGTATTGTTGTGTATTGACTTGGTACTCATTAGAAAGAAGTAGCAGTTTCTGACAGCCTCTCTTCCTCCTCCTCCTGTTCAGTGAGATTCAGACCCTGAAGAGGAGTGTGTCCTCCCCACCTCCAGCCACTCTGGACCTGGGCTCCCAGGCTACATCAAACCTCTCCACCACAACCAACACCACTTGCTCTACTGACCCCCTCTCTGTAGTATGTAGTCAGTTACTGTATGTTTTGGACATATTACAGCCTCCTTATTAGGTGTTTAGTATCCAAAACCTCCAGACTGTATTTGCTTTCACACATATTTGTTATATTATCGTGTTCCTGTAAAAACCTTTAAGTGGCCTCAATAAACTTTCAGTCATTTTGGTATACATTCCTGGAGTAATTTGAAGTGGCCCAGGACCTGTGGCCCATTGAATCTAACTAAATGCACCCCTGCCCTCAGCCCCCAACAGACAATGGCCAGTACCTGGACATCCGGGGGGTTTCAGAGCCTGAGAGTGACCCTGATCCCCCCTCCACCCAGAACACACCACACCCTCACCCGCAGTCTCACAACAAGCTAAAGAGCAGACCTCCTGTCCAGTTTGACCAACCCAACAGGTGAGTGAGAAGCCAGACACGTGCACACAGTGTGAAACTTGCAAAAAACAGAGGGGGCAAATGGTGAAACTGTCTGCTTCATTGACAAATAGGAAATGGCAGTACTTGTAATGATAATGTAAACCTTGGTTGTGGTGACAGTACTGTTTGGGTAAGGAATATGAATATGAATTTGACTATGAGGTGCTTTGACTCATGACATATGTTATATTTTGTGTTTGTTCTGCAAGTAGAGGCATGCCCATCATCCCTGTGCAGTTACCCAATTTTGCCACTAGATGGTGCCAGTTGTCTACATAGCCACAATGAATATTAGAACAGTAACTTTACCTGACCCTGGAGCCAACATGCATGAGTGAACAGCTATGTTTTGGCACTTGCTCAGTTTCAACAGAACACATGGCTGTTAAGGGACACACCAGTTCTAGTGGGGATTGAACTTTTTGACCTTTGACCTTTGATCAATTCCACTAACCATTGGGCCCCCCTGGAGTTGTCATCACAAGGGAAGAAGAAACATTTCACATATAAACTTTTACCCACCACACTGCTTAGCAAAAAAAAAAAAAAAAAAAAAAAGAAATAGCATAAAGATTATCATTGTGAGTATTATGAAAATAATCATATAATGCTACATCGCCAAAAATTATATGTTAATGTCACACACATTAATCAGCACCTGCAGTTTAATAGTTGCCGGTCCCTCTGTAACTTCATAGCCATATGTCTATACAGGGTCCAAATTTAACCTTTTGTCTCATATGGCAGGTTAACTGAGAAAATATACCATACATTTTTTGTACCATATTGTTTTTACATACAGTGCTTCATATTTTAGCCAGGATGCCAGGGCTCCTGCGTCATTCAGACAACACCTCTTGCAAGAATGCCAACCTCTTTGACTTTTCTCTCACCTCAGTGAGGGTCACATTAGTCTCAGTTGGTACACATAAAAAATTTAGCCATGTAAACCTGTCCTTACGCTGTAATTTGAAATTAGTTATTGGCTGGTGGCCCAGTTTATTTACCCGAGGAACCAGACTTTACCCACGTTTGGAACGTGTGTCTATCTATTTTAGTTTTTTTCCCTGCTGGGATGCAAAGGTCTTTAAAACAGGATTCAGACCATATGACACCAGAGCTGACCATTGAAATACACAGCAGTGACATGTGAGAGTGGCAGCTCTATGGCAGGGCGGCCCACCCCAATCCCCAATCATCCAGCGGTCAGGGAAATCTCCAGCTTGGTTATGGAGTGCAGATCGAGTGGTGCAGACTGTAGTAACCGATCCCTTGTTGTTTGTGGTGTCCCAGAAAGTTATCCCCAGCCTTCCAGCAGGCCCTGTTGTCCTTCTGCAGAATGTCCTCAGACAGCCGCCTGGGAGCTGAGGTCACTACCCGCACTCACACACACACACACACACACTCACACGCTCACTTTTATGTAGACATACACATAGTTATGGAAATGTACACATGTGAATACATAAAATCTGCATAAGAACATGCTTATCTCATCAAAGATGTATTCTTCTGAATCTCCCTCTCTTTCCCAGGTGTCTCGTATAGCAGACAGTGAAGAGAGTGTGATGTTAATGTTGGGCCGCTGCCTGCCTCACATCGTCCCCAATGTCCTCCTAGCTAAACGAGAGGTAAAGCCTCGTCTCCACCTCCTCTTCTTCCTCCTCTCCCTGTACCCCTTCATCATTGTCATCATCATCACAGGCTTGCTTTCATTCTGTTCTATAGATACACACAGAGCAACAAGGCTAAGCAGAGGGGGGAAAAAACAGGAAAAACTGTGAGGCTCGCTCATCCTCAGCCTGTAAATTCCCTTCCAAACCTTCTTGTTTATATTCAGACATTCAGCCAAGATAAATCAACTCTTTTAATTTTATATAGTCTGCCATAGTTGCACAAGGTGCAATGTGTAGCACTTTCAAACACAGAAGATGGGATGATTAAATTAAAAATCAGTTATTGGAAAAAAAAAATTCTTATGGTTTTATCACAGTATTGTTAAAATGTACTAAAAATGTTAAATAACTTTGATACAAATTGAAATTGTGTCACCATGTTTTGCACTGAAAATCAGAAATGATCAGCATTACGAACTGTTTGCATTGAAATACTAACACAACCAATTCCAATTCCACCATCTTCCACTGTGAGAAAAGCTTTAACTGTGTTTGCACTGAAAAAGGACACACTCTTCCTGATTTGTGCCATAAAACATTGATTTTTACAGATATGATTGATTTGTGCCATAAAGAAGAAATCATCGAAAAATTTAATCACAATCAATATCACTGAGCTGCAGGTACAGAGCCCGCCGGATCAATATTTTAGAGTCACAGTGTTACACCAATGTTGTTGAACTGATTAGAGATCGTTAAGCCTGGGTTTATTAAGGTTAATGTCAGTGTAAGAATTTGGGCGTGCTGTAAATGACTTGCTGGCCTCAGGGCCATTTTCATCTCCGTCTGAAACTGCAGTAGTTCTCCACACCTACAGCTCCATGTATCTCCCAAAACCCATTGTCACGCTCTGAAAAATGCAGTGTTGAGGCCAGTAGAGGCTTCCAATCTTGGCAGTGGTCTTGTTTGTTTATGGTAATTTAACTAATGTCTCAAAATGATTGTGTTTATGCTACACACACTGTACCGTCTTTATCCTTGTTGCCTTTTACAGATTTGACTGTCTGCTGCCAACAAACTGTACAGTGAGAGAAATTAACAACCTTTCAGTGCTAACAGGCATAAATATAGACTGGTAGCAGTGCTAACCTCATAGATGTAATGTGCAAATTACCTGGCTGCCCTGTCTGTATCTATTGTTTTGGGTATTTCACATCTCTTGACAGAGCCAATTTTTTTTTTCACCAGTGTCATTTCTCCTCCTTCTCTCCTGCTGTTTTTTCCCCCCACTCCACTTTTTCTATCCTTTTGCTCTCACTGGTTTCTTTTTGTCCTTCTCTTTTCTTCTCACTCATTCTCTCGCTCTTGTGCATGCCTCTCTGCTACTAGAGAATGGTTGCGCATCTGTGCCAGGTGAGTCTCTCAGGCTGTCATCTGCATGGTTCTCTCACCTGATCCATAACCAAAAATACAGAAGGCTGGCCCTGGTGTCTTTTGGCAACAACTGCTGTCAATTAGGCTTTCACTTGCCAGAAGCGTTCTTTTGTAGGGGTGTAAACTTTTGGCTTGACAGAGATTCAGTTTGATTCACTATTCACTAGTTTGTGATGTGATTTAAGAACAATTTTTTCTTGTTTGGAACGATTGGGTTTGATTCAAGTTTGCTATTCATAGTGTTCTGTGAGATCACAGCAATAGTAGGTCTTTTTTAACAAATCAGATTCAAAGCATTTCATATTGTTTCAAGCCTAAGTTAAAGTTGCTCATTCCATTGGTTTCTTTTAGCAGACTGATGCAGGGGAATTGGCCAAATTAGTGATTGGTGCATCAATGCGATGATTGAATCATTACACCCCTACTCTTTTTTAATAGCATTAAAGACATATTTGCCAGAAGTTTTAAAAAATGTAGCACAGATGGCCAAAATCAAGTTTATTAATATTTACGTTTCTTTAGATTACTATTATCTTGAGTTATTATGAAAGAAACTATATGGATTTTTGCAGTGAAAGCCTACAGATGGCAGTTGTATTCATCAGAGTGGGTCATGTTTTGCTATTAAAGCTGTCCTCCATCCTTATCAGACTGGTTTCTGATTCCCCACCTAGTTTGCTGTTCTTAATGGCTGCTGCTTTAACCACTTGCAGCCCATAAATGGCTGAGTCTGGAGTGATTTTAATTAAACGTATGACTTCTCTAAATTTGTTTACTAACTAACAGCCTTCTGCTGTGCTGTTATGACTAAATGTAATCCAGAAATAAGGTTGGTGAGTCCTTGATATGGAGTGTGCAGTGATTCCCAGTAACCTTACTAAATGTAAACCAGCTTTCTGCCTTGGACTGTTGGTGTGGGCGCATGCATGTGTGCAGAGTTAACACATAATCTCTGTGGACAGATCAGAAGATGTTAGGAAAATAAATTAGGGGTTAACACGCAATCACTCCCTGCAAGCTGTAGAGCAGAAACACCTGCACAGGTGTTTGCACATAAGTAGTTTCATGGAAGTGTGTTCATGTATATACAAACGCCATTGGCTTGAAATTTGAAAAAAACTCTGTTGAAAGATGAGATAAGAGGTCAAGAAAAAAACGTGGTGGTTCAAAGAGGTAAGTCAGGTTGGATTGGCCCTCTGTCTGGCTGCTTTGCATATCACCATGGTTATGTTTTTTTAATGATCCACTGACAGTTATGGAGAACTTGGGCTCTTTCCAAAATCAAGGAAAAACAAACTGATGAGTAAGGAGAAGAAGAAAAAAATCAAAGGCAACAGAACATTGAGACATCAAGGTCCCACTTGAGCAGTGTGAACTTTGTACCATGTCCGTTAGATTCATCAGCCATGCATGTAACACACACACACACACACAGAGAAATGCTCACACTATCCTTCTGCAGCTAGAATTTGGCCAGCTACCTCAAGCCTGGAGACACACCTTAAGTTGTTAGAATGTGATACCCGCACGAGAACAAAAGGTGTTTGAGTTGAAACGGTGGAGTGACCCATTAAAGCACTAAAACTCTGGCTACCACCTGGCACCATTATCAGACATCATAAATCATTAGACAATACATTTTTTCAACATACTGCACTGTAGCTCAGCGTTAAGTGCATTCACCTTATTGCTCTGTAATGTTTGAATTTTGTTCTTGAAGTGAGAATAGTTTTATTGTTACTTATACAACAAGTGGGTAACAGTTTTGCTGACCAAGAAGTAGCACTGGCTTTTCTGGATAAGAATGTTTGCTTCTGCAATATTCCTAAGATAAAAGAAGGGAGGAAAATACCTTCCACATACCACTCACCATGTTTCATTGTGGTTTTTGCCATTGCGTTTACACTGTGCGTGTATAAACATGTATCTTCATTATTTTAACTTGTCAAAAAGGGGGATACTTTCAAGACTGTTTTCTTTGTTGCATTCAGTGTAAACAGCATGCACACAGATGGCTTCCATCGAAGTGTTATCACTTTGAAGAGAGTAACTACATGCAGTCAAGATCCACTTCCCTTTTTCCACTGGCTAAGTTGATTATCTTTGATGTACAAGACAAAGAGCTTGGACACTTTTATCAAGATTGTTGCAAGACAAGAGATAAGGGATTTACATGCAAACCACATAAAAACCCCTCTCCCAGATGTTGGCTTATTGTCCACAGAGGTCTATATCTGAAAGAGACCTTGCAGCAAGGAGATGCAGATCACACAAAGAGGGGAAAACAGGCTTTATGCTGACAAGGCATCACAGAATCCCAAGCCAGGGATGCGCTGTGATGCACTTGTTTCTCTTCCTTAAAGTGGACAAGTGGTTCTGGTTTCTCTGACAACACTGTTTGAGTGCTTGCTCTTGCCTCTATAAACAAAACTGGAAGTTAAAGAATAATGCACCTTATGGACAGGAGAAAAAGAGGTGAGCAGAAAGGCATTTGGAGGAGATAAGACGGTGGAGAAAATCTGAAGTCAGAGACAAATGATATTCAAAAGACTGTTGATTGAAAATCTGAAGGCATAGTTTGCTCTGTCACTGCATTTTAATGAAATTTACACACGCAAACTTAAAGGAGATAATGATCGCTAAACTCTTGGAACCTCCAGTGTTCCCCTTGGCTACTCCACTGTAGTGTCAATATCAGCACTCGTTCACTAAGAGCATTTGATTCTGTGAGAGTCAGGGCAGGCAAGAAAATGTTGGAACATACAATTTTAGGCCTTAATCTATTGGTTCTTAAGTTGGACATTTTCTAGTAAGGGATATTCAGATTAACCAGAAAATTAACATTTGGACGTAGATGTTGGCGCACAAGTGTGGACATTTAAAGTCCACCATTCATCATGTAACAGTCCTTGGACAAGCGATGCACTTTGATCAGCATAAATTATGCATTGGCCCTTGATCTTTGCACATGGTCAGCTCGCGGGCCCCCTGGCCTCTGGGTGCTGGCCTGGCGTCATGCTGTCCATCTACCTGCCCACAATGTTTACCCAGCGCCGGTCAGATGTTTAATCTGGGGAGGACCTTCTAAAGGAGTCCTCACATCAGGAGCGGAAGAATTCACCCAGGAATAGAACAGGGTCACCGCGGGTTCAAGCTTTAGATGTGTGCTATTTGTTTATTCATTTATTTGCTTTATCAGGCCAGAACTGTTGAGTCTTAGAGAAATCTTCCTCCTGTGAGGATGTGTGGCTCTTTCAGAGGTCTAGTGAGGACGATTATTGAACGTGACAGTTGTATTTAGACGAATCTGGTTAATTTGCAGGTTTTGCTGTTATTTTACGCCTGAACGATTTCACTCACATTGAACCAATCTTGCAGCCACTTAAAATGACCCCTCAATACCAGAGTGTGATATTTTTACTTTTGAATTGATGGCCAACATGGCACCAACTTCAGACAGAGGGTTGATCCAGCGTCAAGCGAGTGAGTCATCGCAGCCTATCTTTACCCGAGTCTCTCTCCGTAAGTCCATCTGTCCGTCCAGTGTTGGGGTTTTACTCCTCCTGCCAACACTCGACAGGAAAATATGATATCTTCCTGGAAAAAAATACAGGGTTTGTTTGAAAAAACATATTTTTAACTTGGTGTGTGCTCTCTAATTTGGGTGTGTGTGGCGGGAATGCAGTGCTCGCCACAATTTGGCCATGGAGGCCCTGTATCAAGGGCAGCTGAGCTCGCTCCCCTCGGGCCGTAAGGTTCTGTGAACTCAGGCTGAACTCGTGGGAAAGAGCTTTGTCGTAGTAGGGGGACTAGTGCGCCAGGCATGTTCGTGTCTGTCCGTGTGCACCTATGTACTGTTGTGCGTTTGTGTGTGAGGGAGCATGTGTCTTAATGTCTGTCTGTGTGTGTGTGTGTGTGTGTGTGTGTGTGTGTGTGTGTGTGTGTGTGTGTGTGTGCACTGTACGTTTCTGCAGTATCTTTGTTGTATGTGTGTGACTTTGAAGTCAAACCAGTCAAGGTCAACACCAGCGAGATATTGATGGTACATTTTGCACGTTTTCTGTTGTGCTTTTTTTGGTGATCCCTTTGTTGAATACTCCACATTGCTGCTTCTCTCACATTTTTCAGTGTGGCTTTCCCTCTTCTCCTTTTCCCTCTACTCCATAGACAGTCAGGCCTGCTAGACCTATTGACTCCTACTGACCGCCCTTTCCCTGTTGTGTGTAATATCTGGAGCCTCACTCTTCTAATACATATTAATCCAAACTGATGCCCCTTCTTCTGTTTTTGTGTGTGTCTCGCTCTCTTTCTCTCTCTCTCTCTAGGAATTGATTCCTCTCATCCTGTGTACAGCATGCCTTCACCCAGAGCCTAAGGAGAGAGACCAGCTCCTCCACATCCTCTTCAACCTAATTAAGAGACCAGATGACGAACAGAGGTGTGTGTGTGTGTGTCTGTGTGTGTGTGTTTGTCTGTGTTACCCAAACCACTAAATAGCATAGCATTAGCACTGAGTTATATTCAGTGCTTAACACATTCTGAACCACTAATGAAAGAATCTATTATGTAACTACTATAAGTCCAACGTTATTCATTAGTAAATAACAGTTAGTTCAACAATTAGCTGTGTTACATTCAATTTGAGCCCACTCCATTTGACCCCAAGGTAAGGAGAGGTAGAGGAAGACAGGAAACATTACGAAAGATACTATGTGCATTATAGCGAAGTTTTGAAGGTTGCTGTTGTGTGTGCAAGGGTCTGAGAGGCATCTTTAACCTTGGTTTCATTAATTATCTTCTTCCTGGCTGGTATTGTATTTTTATAAGTGTGTGTGTGTATGTCTGTGTGCGTTGTATTTGCACTCCCACAGGCAAATGATCTTGACGGGGTGTGTGGCTTTTGCGAGGCACGTGGGTCCCACCCGCGTTGAGGCTGAGCTACTTCCTCAGTGTTGGGAACAGGTACGGTCCATAGGCTGGCACGACTGATAGCAATTATGATGTTAAAAAGGAGCAAACTAATAATCAATAGTGTTTGTTTTGTTTGGAGGTGAGGAGGGGAGACTACCCAAAATATTTTTTTTCCAAAACTTTTTTTCTGGGATTTCATTTATTCTTTATTGAACATCTCTGCCTGTGCCACTTAAGTACCAAAAACAAATCATTTTCTCGTGTAAAAATTAGGCCTTGACAATTATTTGAAATATTATCTAAATCGTAATTTAGCCGATATCCAAATTGCATTTTTTGTTCAAAGGCAAATGTGTGACAAAACACCGCTGTAAATGAAGTATCCTGGCCTACACAGCATATTGTCCAGGCATAAAAAAAACATATTTTCGTGCAGACCATATCATTATCATTTTAGTTTTTGTTTTTGTTTTGTTTTTTTTTTTAGCTTTTTTTTCCACAGTGAAAATTAAAACCATGATGCAAAGTTATCACCCCATTAAAATCGTGAATCACATCACAGTTGCAAAATCTGTGAAAATAATTGCCTTTTTTTGTTAACATATCATTCAGCCCTAGTACTGACCTCTGGCTGTTTTATTTTACTGTGTCTCATACTCACTTGATTTTGTAATGAAAGTGATTTTGATTCTTGCGACTTGCACTCAAAGCTGAGGCAAACATATGCTTCTTTATAGTACAGCAGAAGAGCATCTGTTTTTGGAACATATTGCACCACTGAGTGCCAGTTCCACTAATTGCAGATGAATTCCCTTTCCTCAACATGCTCTGGTTCTGGAAATCGTTGTTATCGCTTCCGCTGTGTCCCAGACTTAAACTTGATAGCGATGTGTTTTCAGTGCCACCTGGGTCACTTCATGTAGCGGATTCATGATAAACAAAATCTGCTCCCATGGCAACAGCAGCTGCCTGCGGTCAGGAGGCTGAGAATCTCTGCCTAGAAAGACAAATAGCGGTTTCCACAGGGTCAACTTGTTGATGATTCTCCAGTTGTTATTATCTTTCCATTGTGGCTGCCCTCCCGTCTTTGCCCTCTCCTCCTTTCTTTGTTTGCGCTCTCTTTCACTGCCTCCTCCCACCATTGTTTCTTTGCCTCATTCTCTCTCTCTCTCTCTCGCTTCATTTTCAGATTAACCACAAGTATCCTGAGAGGAGGTTGTTGGTTGCAGAGTCCTGTGGAGCCTTAGCACCATACCTGCCTGTAAGCACATCGCATGCAAATAAAACGTGTAGAATCATTAAACTGCAAAAGTCGAAAAGGATATTCTATTTGTAGAATCTGACATTATTACATTATTGGACCATGTGCATGTTTGGTCATCTTCCTGGGTATGCGCATGACCCTGCAGCAGTACAACAGTTAGAGATCACACATATGTACTTAAAGATGAGCTAGAAGAATATACACTATAGATTAAAAAAAAACAGTATATTGTTAAATATGTCTCTCATCCTTTCCTTCTCCCTCTGCAGAAAGAGATTCGTAGCTCGCTGGTGTTGTCCATGTTGCAGCAGATGCTAGCTGAGGACAAGGCCGACATGGTCAGAGAGGCTGTGGTCAAGAGCCTGGGCATTATCATGGGTTACATTGACGACCCAGACAAGTACTCACAGGTGTGTGTGTGTGTGTGTGTGTGTGTTTGCAGGGGGCAGTGTTAGAGATTACAGTACGTGTCTTTAATTCACTATAGGACATTGTGGATGTACTCTCTGTACTTGGTAGTCACATGGATATATCCTGCATTTATCAGTTATTAGTATCATAGCAGAATTTTTCAGTCACTTCCTATTGGTGGGGTGCAATAAGCATGTAAAAAGTACAAGTATATACTGTAGGCTTAAGAGC
>OMLB01016285.1:6212-22907 GCA_900302555.1 Myripristis jacobus | reverse complement strand
AACCCTAACTGCTGGAAGTATATTAAAGTAAAAATTAAGTAGGTTGTGTTTTTAAACGGCACCAAAATGTTCCAATCATCTCATGGTTTTCTGGTATTTGTTGCAATGAACAACAAGCCTCATGTATATAGCGTGATAGGATACAATTGGCAGTACAGTTAAGCCACAAAATCTCCACAAACCAAGGGATTACCATAAACAAAGACTATCTAATGTTGCTAATGCTTTGGCTTGGTTCAGGATGGTGTGCACCACAGCCTAAAGTAGTCTTTTTTTTTTTTTTCATTTCATCACAACCAAGTAAACCAATATGTACACTTTATTAAATCAAACATTCCTTCTTCTGAGCAATGGCATAAATTGTAGCTCATCCAATAATTTTACACTGAATGCTGACTTGCAGAATGATGTGTCACATACATAGAAAATTAGTGGTTGTATGAAATAAAAGCTTCTCATGAAAAGTCATTTTTTGCTTTGTCTGCCTTCTCTATAATCATTTTTGCATTTGTTACTTAAATGCAAGCTTTCTTCTGCTTATTGCTTTGTGTCTTCTCAAGCTGAACATATCAGATATGGGATGAAATTGTAGTCTGTCGTGAAAGGAATTGGTCCAGCAAAACAGAAATAGCAAAGAAAAACGAGTATGAATTAGAATAAAGCAACCAGTGGTTTAACATAATCACAGCTGACAATTCGAATATTTCTGTAGCTATCATATTAAGTGGAAACATTAACAAAAAGCCTGAAAAATTACAGCATTACAGGGATGTCCAGTATAACATACAAAGCAAATCCTTTGAAGTAGCAGTGTAACATTTAGCACGTGGTGTCCAAATGATACTGCCCAGTAACTCCAAAATTAACTCATACACCATGCACAAGTACAAGACTAGACTAATTAACCAAATCAATCTGGTTGAAATTACACAGAATTTCCTTTAAGTCAGATTCATTCAGTGCAATAGGCCAACCACAGTGGGCTTCAGTCATTTTGGTTGAGTAGTTCATTTGCAGCCTCCTTGTGGGCCAGTGCACCTTACGATGTAACAGTGCCACTATGTGGTAAAGAAAGGTACACATGAAAGCTGCACTGTGTTTTCTGCTTTGTTTTGTCTATAGCAGTAACCTTGTGGTGCAAGGTGGTAATGGTTTTAAAGCTTAATCCCTTCATTGCATGAGATTTTCATTGTAATAAGTGTTAAACCTAAGATTATTAAAACAAATTCCTAATGGATAAAACTGACAAGTTCAGTAAAGGGAACAATAACTCCTCTTCATGAGTCTACTGCTTCCACCTCCACTAGCTCAACTTTGAAGTCATAAATCATACCTGTGCATACCTGTGTCATAAAGGTTGACACAGGTATGCACATCTCTTCCATGTGCAATATGTTCAGCGGTAGGAAAGAGTAGTAACATCTGTTGACCATCACAGTATTCCTAATCAGGGAGAAGGCTCACAGTAAAATAATTTGTGAACATCAGTTTGGTGAAGATCAGCTGCTTTTATCAGTCATTTGTCTGTAAAACGTGGGTACAGTTTGTGGGAAGCCACTGACAGACACAAGCTCAACACACAGGGCTCCATTAAAGCTGCGATCTGTCTCTCTTGCACTTTGGTTGCCCCTGTGGCCACGAGTGGTAACTTCAGTGTTTTCTGCTTCCAACTCCCATGAATGCTTCTCCATTGCCTTGTGGTAGGGGACCCCAAACTTCAGCCCCTGAGCCACACACCATCTACTTTTGTCCAGCCCCCAGAGTGTATTTGCGATTCACTGTGTCTGTACACTGTTTCTGCTCAAACTGTCCATGCAGGTTCTCTGTCAGGTGAAGCCTAGCCTGCTGTCATGCACATTTGTAGTGATTTTCAGTGGAACTGTAAACAAAAAATTAATTCTGACTGCTGTGTGTTCACTAAACAGTAATAACAAGTAATTACTTTTTTGTTCAGTGCAAGGAAAAGCAAATTGTCTGCCTGGCATATTAGAATAAATGAAGAGACACAAAAAATGAGGAGGAAGCTTTGGCTTTGCGCATTTCCATTTTTTCTCATGCTCTGTTTTGCTAATCAGAAAGCTCTCTCTCAAAAACTTCCATCACTGTCAAAACAGCATACTGCTTTGGTCATTGGGCTGCTGCTGATGGTTGATGATAGCCAACAATGTAGGACATACCACAAAAATTATGGTGACAAATGGTGAAAAATGATGATTGGTCACAGGCATTTAATGATGACCAGCACCTGACAGTGTGTGATCCCGTCTTATTATTATTGCATACACTTCGACTGCCTCTGGGTTATATTATCCATCCATCTCTTGCCACTGTTACACCACTGACTCTGTTATATCTGCCTCTCAAACCTAGCAGGCCAAACTGGCTTGACATCTTCTGTCTATCTGCAAGTACCTGGCAGATACCAAAGGCCTGTGCCTCAAAAGGTTCTACAACTTGTCCTCATCTTCACCACCTTAATTCCAACAAGGCAGCTTATTTTAAATCATGAGGCCAAGCAGGTGGAGAAGTTTGATGCACACCTGCAGCTCCTTCTGTTCCTGTCGCAGTCAAAAGTCCCTCTCACACCGCCGGCCCCAACAGAACGTAGAGTTCTTACAAGTGCCAGACCACAATCCTTGCTTTCGCACACTGGTCACCTCTCACTTTCAAAATCAAGTATTATTCGATTTTACTGATAAATTTTACAGCACAGCAATCTGTTTTACAGCACAGCTATCTGTTGCCTAGCTACATTTCAGACCCTTTGACCCCATATGGAGCTAGATCAGAGCTTTTGTGGCTACTCCTCAGTCTAAACTGAAAACAAAAGGTGATTGGACATTTGTCATTAGAGCTGCTACCCTGTGGGAGGCAGCCTGAGGAAATAAGACTGGAAAATTCAGTACTTTCCCTTCAAATTATTTCTCAAGACAGCTGCACTTTGTTTTAAAGAAGTGCTACATAATCTTATTTTGTTGTCCGTTTTTGCCTTGCATGCCCCACTTTCTGTAAAGTGCTTTTTAACAGCATGTTTTTTTTTTTGTTTTTTTTTTAAGAACAGAGATACATAAACAGAACTGCTACAGTAAAGGTAGACTATGTGAATTTGCATTCATGAGAGGACGCTTTAGACTCAGCTGACAAAAACATGGAGTAAACACAGAATTTAGTCCACATTGTTCTCATTATCTGGTCAATACTGAGGACCTTTTAGACCCAAAGGACAGGAAATGCGGAATAGTACGAACTTTGATGGTTGAATCTACATGGTTGTCATCATTGGCCTGATTCACAGATGAATGATGTACTTATTATAAAAAAAAATGTTTCTGTTGTTTTTTTTGTCAGTTGAATCCTTATTTGATTTAACTCTCAATTTTGTGAAGTGCACCATTAATAACATAGGTTTACAGAAATAGTAGTAGTAGTAGTACTTAGCAGTCACTGATATTTTAAATAAAGGAGCAATATCAGACATCAAATTGGTTTTACTGTAGTCACAGCCACAGGTTTGACTTGATTTTGACATTTATCTTTTTATCTTCCTCTCTCTTCTGATACCCAGCAACTGGTTAAGTGAAACTTATTTCTCTCTCTCTCTCTCTCTCTCTCTCTCTCTCTCTCTGTCTCTCTCCCTGGATACAAAAAGGTCTCTAACCTCTGGTCTGAACTGTGTATGTGTAGTGGATGTACAGAGTGTCTATACCCTGCTGGTTGGCCCATGGACCCAACAATAGCATCAGGAGGCACCGGAGAGGACCAAAGGGGGTGGGACTCTTGCAGCCTTTGTTGGCCACCCCGCTTTCTATTCCATGTACAAATCCACATAGACAATAACCCGACAGGACTGTTTGTGTGTGCGTGTGTGTGCATGTGTGTGTGTGTGTGTGTGTGTGTATGTGTGTCGAGGGGTACAGTAGCAGCTGGTTTATGCAGTGTCAGGCAGCAGGTGAACGCTGTCTTCTAGTCGGCAGCTTCTGAAGGCAAACAGAGAAAAAGACTGGAGAGGGATAGGCTGGGCTATGTGTGTGTGTGTGTGTGTGTGTGTGTGTGTGTGTGTGTGCATTGGGGAGGGCAGTATTGGAGAGGTTTGAGTATGCTGGGGCCAAATGAGAGAGGCTGCATTCAGATGAGTGTTTTAGTACGACTTGTACCCTCTCAAGTCAAAAAAATCAAAGGCAGAGACAGAGTGAGCAATTAGCAAATGAAGAATACAAGGAAAGAGGAGAGGGATGGATCGCTTGTAGCGGCAGTAAAGTGGAGCCGAGGAGGAGGGAGAGGACAAGAAGAAGGGTGTTCAGGGAGGAATAGGACGAGGAGGTGGAGGGAGAGGAGCAGGTGGAGGAAGAGAGGAAGAGCAGAGGTTAGGGAAGGAGGAGGAGGGCATGTAGGATGAGGAAGGGAGAGGAGGAGGGGGATATGAAGGACAGAGGAGGGGCAGTTAAACTGGAAAAAGAGAGTGAGAAAAAGGGAAGAAAAGGGGAAGAACAGAGGAAGATGGGGTGGAGGAGGAGAAGGAGCATGAGGAAGAAAAGGAGAGGAACAAGAAAGAGGAAGAGGAGAGAAAACACAAGGAGAGGTGGAGGGAGAGGAGGAGGAGGAGGAGAGCAGTAAGAGGAGGAGGGACTGGAGTCTTTTAGAGAATGTAGAGGAATGTGGGGAGCAGGTGGTGAGTGGTGACATGAAAAGCACTGGTGACAAATGCAGCCGTCCGGCCGGCCGGCAGCAGAAAAGCCCTCTGAATGAAATGGTGGCATCGAATTTCACCACAAGCACACCAACAACTCCGTTAGCAGGAAGAGGAGGAGGAGGAGGGGGAGGAGAGGCCACCATGAATAACACTGAGATAGCAGGGATGCATGCTTTCCATATTACAAAAGCCTTGGCTAATGTAGCACTGATTTAGTATGAATAGCTAAAATTACTATTGGACCAATAAGTTGAATGAAGTTGTCTTTTATTTCCACACAATCCTAAAAAAAAACAAAAAAAAACTGAGCACAAAAGTCCAATTATTTCTTTAAAAAGTTTTGAAAAATCACAACTTTGGTGTGTTAAGATACATCTTTTTTTGTTGGAAAGCACTCCTATTTTTTTTTTAATATATGAAACTAGCAAATTAGCAATGAGTAATAAAAACATTAAAAAATAACATATATAAATAAATACAGTTAAAAAAAAAGACAATCTTAGAGTGCAAAATCAAGGAAAAGCCAAAGTGTAGGTTGCCCCAGTGAAGAACAAAGCCACAAGCCTGTATCAGAACACATTTTCAAAAAATATTTGAAAATGAAAGTATTTACAGAAAGTATAAAAAGGGTTTATTAGTTATTACTTCCTATTCTTTGTCTTTTTTTATTATTATCATATGTGCATTTCGGTGTCCTATGGTCTAAATGATATTTGGTCTTTGGACCGTCATTTTTTCTTGGATTGACAAAATACAGGAAAATGATAAAGAGCAACACACACTACATGCTTCTCTGTGGTGCAGGGAATCACTCCCCGTGAAAAACAAAATACAAAAACACTGGGTCAAAAAGTGTCCAAAGCCAGGACAGGACCTTTGTTTATAGACACATCAGAACCTCCCAGTAGCAGACAGCAGCATGTTGTAACGCTGCTATTGGGAAGCCACACTCACAGAATGGATCTTGGAAATGCTTTCCATGTGTGTTTGATGTGGCCTGGCCAGTAATGTCTCTCCTTGGTTTCAGACCACAAGCACTTGCCTGTTAAAGGACGAGAATAGTTTATTACTGCAGACGTCTCCATGCCAAATAAGTGTGAGTTGCCCCAGTGAGGAACAGAGCCACAAGCCTGTATCAGAGCACATTTTGAATTTCAATTCAGTTTCAGCGCAGGCAATGCTAGAAATATCAGAACCGGTGTCAAGTGCAGCTTGTTTTGAATTTTGGAACTGATTTACTATGACTTTCAAAACACCCCTCCATGATTTGACACACACAAGCCACTGTGGTTCATTTCCAAAATAACACCCCTTTAAATGTACATCGTGTTGACCTTACAGACCTCCCAAAACTATGGGAGGTCTGTAAGTAAAGGTGGACTATACAAGGGAGAGCACGTGTGTGTGTGTGTGTGTGTGTTGGGGAGTGGGATATCAAGTGAAAACTCTTGTTGTAGAGGTATTATTAGAAAAAGATAAGCACATAGATGCAAAAATGTAAGTATAATGTGTGTGTAACACAGTCAACAGGCTGGTGTAAGTATATGGTGGCATGTGTGTCAGTGTATGTAGTGTGTGTGCATGTGTGTGTATAGGGAGAGAGAGAGAGAGAGAGAGACAGTACTCATTGATTTGTTATGCAAGGAATGTCTTTGATGCGGCTTCAGTGTGGAGGAAAAGGCGTGAAAGTCTAATCCTTTCCCACAGGCATGCCAGCGCCAGCTCAACTAGCAGCAGACAAAGACCCTCAACACACACACACACACACACACTCACACACACACACTCCTGTTAATCATTAGCCACACAATCACATTCATGATTCAGACAGATCTTGCTTTCTCTTTCCTGTAATGTGAGCAGTACCAGAAGTTTACAGGGCCTGAACACATATTTAGTTAAATTTGCAGCAGCGTGTGTTTTAATAAAACATCCGGCCATCTCCAAGCAAGCGTGTGTCTGTGTTTGTTTTGCTTGCATGTGCATATTTTAGTCGTCTCTCACCACATACTAATAGCACAAAATTCACTACAACTGTGGTATTAAACTGTAGGAAGCTGACATACAATCAGAGTTTGAGGATAAAGATTCTCTGATGAACGCTATAGATCCATTTAAGTAAAATGCTCAAAAACTTACATTTCGTTAACATATTGTATCTTTTTTTGTTGTTGTTAAAGGTTGTGTTTGGATACATTAAATCCACTAACTAAACCCAGTGGGCCATCTTTATTCTGCTTTCATTCATTTAAGCGCTAATTGGAGCACTTTGGATTCATTAACATTTTCCTCAGCAGAGACAGGACTTGTTAGCACTAATCGCGAAATGCACTCCCTAAAAAGACGCATTCAGAAAAAGTTAGACTTGGTTTCTTTCTAAACAGCTTGTGTTACACTGAAAATCACTTGTGTGAGTGTGAATGTTACACATGAGCTGAACGGACCAACACAAACCCTCCAACATCACTCCAACTTCAGTTTTCACCAGGGAAAATAAACTTTAACCGCCCTACACATGCTTTGTCAGGAATAAACACATCCACATCTGACTCTGATGCTTCAGCTTGATGTAAATAGCTACATTTAGCACAAGATTAGTTGCTGATTCACATTATCAATATTGTTGTTAAATATAATATGAATACATACTTTGTCAGGGGATCATATAGTATGGGAGAAACCAAGGAAAATGGAGTTTAATTAACTCCTCTCCAGTAGTTGGGACAACTAATAAGTATTTGATGGGTAGAGAAAAACTATCAATCACATCTACTAATTGAACTGATTGATTGCTTTATCAATAGAGACATCAATCCTTATCAGAATCAGAATAAAAAAATACTTAATTGATCCCCGAGGGGAAATTGGGATATAGTTTAGCTGTAACAATTGGATCAACATTTTTTTTTGATGGGAGCAGCATTTTTTAGATTTAAGCTGCCAATATGGCAATATTAAATATTTTTTGAAAATCATTTTTATGTATTTATGTGAATTCAGTGATTATGTGGCATTGTGGCAATCCAGGCAAACTGAAACAAAAGACTCCAACACGCTGTCATATCTATCTTATGTGGCGATATCAATATAGCCTGATGAGATCAATACAGCCTGTTCAGCTCCATGCTGTGCACAATATTGATAATGGATTTATGAATATGTGTGAGAGAAACTGTAAATGAGTATGTGAAGGCTACCTCGTACAAATGAAAATGGTGTTGATGTTGGCATGGGATGTTTCTGTGAAGGCGTGCGCCACTTGCTAGTTTTGGATGAGGACAAACACTCAGTTTTCCAGACTCCTTCTACTCATGTTTTTATTGTGCAGTCAACACAAATATGAATACACTGTGCCTCCCGGTTGCAGACAAGACAACTGGCATGAAGTAGACTCACCTGTGTGGAATGATTTGTAAAAAAGTCTATGGCTTACCAAGCATGACACTGAATCTATTTACAAACTCAAATCAACTCAATGACAGTTTGAAAACTGGAGCAAAAAGCTTTTTTTTTTTATAAATATAAAAAGGGAAAAGGAAGGAAGGCCTCTATGGGCCTAAAAGGGGGATAAAGTCTCTATCACCGAGACAGCTTAACACTCAACAGAGTTATACATATCCCATTTTCTGTTATGGCACCAGTATCAAAGCACACCCTGGACTCGCTGTTTTCCATCATGGATGCTTCACCTCAAGCAGTTTCAACAGAGCTAGTAGGCACTGAACCAACAAGTACAATAGAATAAGACCTAACAAATAAAAACAGACTAAAATTAGAGATAGATATTGACTGTCATATGAGGTATTGTGGATCAAAGCATTTCTGTACATTGTCTCAATTTTTCCTCTTTTTTTTGGAATAGTACGGAAAATCATATTATGTAATTATTAAAAAAAAATCACATAGAATCTACATAAAACAACAAAAGGATGTCAATAACAATTTTCTATGAGAAAATTCAAACCTAACATGGCAGTATATTGACATATATATATGTATACAAAACAAACCAAAAAATGTAGCAGCAAAACAATAGGAGAAAAGCATTGTTTTTTTCTTGTTTCTTTTTCCATTAAAATTTTTTGTTGTCATTTTTTTTTTTTTTTACACATAGCTGGGATTTCTTTTCCATAGCAGCGGAATACAAGGAGTGTTTCTCTCCTACTTTCTGTCCTTGATGTACAATCAGAAACCTAATTTATCGAGTTCCTACACAGTTTTACAACATCTTGGGATTTTGGTGTTCACTTTTTGATCTACGTCAAAAGTAATCTTGCCCCATCCAACCCTGTAATAATATTCTTCACTGCAACAAACACTGGAATATATGAGATGACAGACATGTAAAACCACATAAAATGTGTTGTTGTATGCTTGTTTTTGTGCAATTTCCAAACTTTTCAAAGCCTGGAAATTACAAACTTTCCCAACCTGTGTAGGAACCCCAAATTTAACTCTACAGCATTAAGACATGCATTGCTGTTGAGCCTTCACCCTTTTTGCCACTTTTTCCACCTTCTCTGCTTCTCTTGCCAACTTTGCTCTCCAGTTTTTTATAGGCAAGTCCCCAACAAACACAGCCCACATCTTTTAAGATTGTGCAAAATCATCTCAATAGTCTCAACACTCCTCTTTTAACCTCACCCCCTTCCCAAAATCCATGAGCAGTATTTTAACTGTTGCAGAGCATGGAGGAGATGCTGACCTGGTGATTTGGAAGCAGACTGTAGTTTTATCTATAAAAATATTTGATGGAGGCAGAAATAATCTCACAGAGTGAGTAAAACCTCAGTGGGTGGAGCCAAAAAAACAGAAACAGCACCAAGTTTGTTAACTGGACCACTAGAACAGCACAGGAAGAACCTGCTCAACAAACAGGTGGAACAATATATGGGAATGCTTTTTTTTTATTCATTCATGACGATGGCCTTCAAGGTATTGGCTAATCCAGCAAACCTAGACTGGTCTGAACTTGAAGGTCAGCAAGGTTAACTAGCTGACCTAGATGACTTAGTAAAATTAGATTGCATGTATTCAGTTAGTAGCAAGAATGCTCAACATAAAGTTAGCTACCTCCCTTCTTCCCGTTAGCCTTTTCCAGTGGGCTTCATCATTTCTCAGCCAGAAACTGTGGCTCCTGGGTTCACCCAAACCAACCAATAAGATTATTTCTGCTGCCATAGCAGCTCTGCTGCTGAGAGACATTTACAGAAGTAAAACTCCAATCCGCCATTTGGAAGGCAGCTTCGGCGAGCCATTGGCTCTGTGAGACCTAGATAGTGTCAGGCAGAGTTCAGTCTTCTTTAAAAAAAAATAAAAAAGCATTCAAAAAACAAACAAACAAACAAAAAAAAGCTTTCTGCCATATTGGTCAAACTCTTCTCCCATTAGATGAATCAGATCCACCAGGTGCAACAGCTGATGTTGTAGCACTGTTCTGACTCCCCATTACCATTGGTAAGACTCCTGCTCAAACCCCCATTCCATTTTTTTCTGTTGTTTCACAAACTTTGTTTATCACTTGTGATTTTTTAAAGAGCCAGCAGTGCTGACCCAAAGTGCTCTTTTTTTTTTAAGAAAACAAAATTGGAATGGTATTAGACAGTAAGGTATAACTACATTGAGAAAAACAAAAAAACAGATAACAGGCTGTGGATTGCTCTGCTTGTACATCGGTTTAAGCGTATTGAATTTAACTAGATGAAGTCTAAAAAGCACACCAATGAATTACTGGTTTAAAAGTCAAGCAAGTTGTCAAAATATTGACATAAACAATCCACAGTTGTCAGGATAATAGGAACAGAGCATTTCACTACACAAAATAGTTGGTTTAAAAACAGCTTGAAAGAGAAGAGGTATAAAACTAAAGTGGGGATATTTGATAAGAGGTCTACAATGATGTATAATAAAGTGTCTAAACACAAGCAAGCAGAGATATATGAATGTCTACACAGCAACAAGACAAACATGGGAGCTTGAACCAGACATCTGAAACATACTGTATATTAGAGAAAAGAAATTCAAACAAAAACGCCTCTTCTCTCATGTAAAAACCTAATGACAGACTACAAAGACCCACTTGACATTTTGAGATGGTTTAGTAGGCGAGTTGAGTCTGCGGTAATTTAAAGATTCCTAGTTTAATATATCAGGGAGTAAGAAAACAATGCCTACTAAAATGTCTATTTTCATGCGGCTTACACTCCAGCCCATTTATTTCATCAATATATTTTTTCTGTCTTTTTTTTCTTACTAGTACGGTTCTGCAGTGTTCAAGTCTTTTTGCCCTAAAATGGGGCGAGAGACAGGAGGCAGGAAATGTGACTTGTAAGGGAGGTGGAGGAGCCCTGTCCTGTCTTGGTAGTTATAGCAATGGGCATGTGGGGGACAGACTGGCCATGACGCCAGACACAACCCACCAGCTGTGAGGATGAGGAGGGGAAGCTGAGTTCAGGTAGGCTGGGCATCCCAGTTATTTGGGTGGGGCATCCCAATCAGGTGGTCCGGGCGGTACAGGTAGGCGCTCTGTGTCAGATGAAGCGCCCCGCACATCACCACCTGCTGTTTTCAACTTCCTCTTAATCAGATCATCATGTCACATGGTTGTCAGCCATTCAGATGTTGATGTCTCTGACGTCTGTGGGGGTGCAGGACAGGTCGACGTCCTCGTCCAGGCGTTTGGTTTCTGTAGTGCTGTTGTGCTGTTGAGCCTGGCGCAGACTGGACTCCAGCAGAGACTCTATCTGCTCCTGGCATGATCGCAAGCAGTCCTGCAGGCAACAGACAAAATCAAACTTAGGAGGCCTGCTGGGATGTCTGTACATTTTAATTTTGTGTATTAATTTTGTATTCCATGACACTGCAAGTCAGTTTGTTTGTTTTTTTGATAAATAAACTGAATCACAGAAAACTGTCAAGTTGCACAATCATGCAGGAATACTAAAATGGAAAAACTGGGCAAAATAAACTGAGGCATGGTCACTATTAATAGTGACCATGTGTATTTGTTGATGCATGACGTGTGTAAATGCATGTGTGCTTGAAAGTCTTGTGGCATACCGGATCACTGCGGATGACCTGTGACAAGAAGTTGGTGAGGTTCTGGGAGGACAGGGAGGTATCTTGGCTCTTCAGGTAGAGACCCTGCACAGCTGCTACCACGCTGCCCGCTGCCACCATCGATGGAGGACTGGCGATAAAGTTGACATCTGACGAGAAACCACAAGGAGGCATTAGAACAATGCAATAAAACAGTCTAGAATTGGCTGGAACAGGAAAAGCACCAGATAATTGTTGAAAAACACAAGAATCCTGATAAATCACATCCCTTTTAAAGTCTACCTCTCTGACTCTGAAGTCTTGATAAAATACTGTAAGATGTAGTTTAAACCGCATAAAATTCTTGGAACAATTCATGGGAGGGTGCAGGGGACAGATAAGCAGTTGTTTTTAGACACTACACAACACCATCAGATAGTAGACTGTGCTCTGGAATTAAAACAATACATATATATTCCTTAATAGAAATGGACAAGACCAAGGTGGCTCAGATAAACCCGCTCTACTGTTATGGTTATCCTCAGCAGTCATATACTACATGTTTCCAGTGAGCATATATTTCTTAAAGAAGAGAGGATGAAAAGACAAAACACCCTCACATAATGTTACACATCTGCTAAAATGAGCTTTCAAGGTTGCTTAATGAAAATGTGACATGCTCAGATTGCTCTGCATGATCAGAACCAATAAAACAAAAATGGGAAACTGCATTGATTGGGGCAAAAAAACAGGAAAGTGAGAAAAATGTAGAAATTAACCTGATCATTAAAAACACTAGGATGGGTTTATCTTACAGATTAGATTTGTGTTATTTTTTTTTTTTTTTTATCCCTATGGAGAAGTTGTGTCAGCCACAGTAACAGACAACTGCAAAGAAAAAAAAATCTAAATAAGGATAGAGAGAATGAGGTATACAATAATATAAGTCAACAAATGCAAAACAAACATGCAAATGAAAGATATGGTAAAATGTGAGTTACAGCAGTACAGTATATTAAATCAAAGAATAAGTGGCACATGTAGGATTTAATAAATAATAAATATTTTTTAAAAACACTGTATGCAATATGGCCAATTCAAAATGGAGGGGGAAATGTGGAAAAAAACATGTGTGCATATTAGTAGGTTTGTGTTCACCTCATCAAGTATATTCAGTGCACACATGTAGACAAGACGTTAAAACATGTATTGCTACATAAATTCCAACATAAATGTGACTTATTCCAGGTACATCTCCTACCTGTTGCACAGAGGGCCACAAAGGTCTGGGCATGTTTCCTGAGGATCTGCTTGGTGGACGGATGGATCTTCAGCTTGGACAGGAAGTGCTCGATGAAGTCATGAGGCGTGACTGAGGCCAGATCCCACTTCAGCTTGTTGAGAACAAGCAGTTCCATTTGCTGTGGATGGACGAGACCAGAGGCATTCACTCAGACTAAAGTGGGAGGCAACTAATATCTGCTCCTCCTCACATCTGCCTTGATGTTTATTTTGAGCACCAAAGTTTCAGCTATAACACTGTGAGTGTGATTATTGTCTAATTGTCCGTTCTTAGACTAATCTCTGTTCTGGGAGTAGTTATGTTTTAAACTATTTAGACTCTGTGTCCAGCTCATGTGTTTAGGTTTCTTCTGTTTTCCCTTGCAGCTTTCAAAACCTCCAGAATCCTGTGTGATACTCTCTACATCTTTATATATAAATATATATAAATATAGACAATGTTTGTGTGTGTGTGTGTGTGTGTGTGTGTATACACACACATGCACACACACAGACATATATAGGGAGAGAAAGAGAGATAGATATAGCTTTGTAGCCTACTACTGGTATACTAGATTAAGTGCTCTGAATGACGACACACACTACTTTTATAATTATGTTAATATGTCCAATGAGCAACCCATCAAGTAAAATTCCTTTTTACTTGGTCAAGAAAAAATGATTCTGATTCAAAAACCACTTGATTAAACTAGCTGAAAGGTTGGTGCGTAAAATAAATAATACAGCAAGTATAAAGGAGGAATGCATTAGTCTACTGATTCACACATACACACACACACACGCACGCACACACGCACAATTGCGCGCATGCATGCAGCCTGCATTTTGTTTTGTAGCCATGAGGTGTCACTGTGCTCTAAAGTTTTCTTGGCAGTCACAGAGACCATTCATGAAATCAGAGAGGCCTTCCAGTCACCATGGGAAAGTCACAGGCAGCCATTCAGACACTGCTGCTCCAAAGAAAACTATACATTTCTACTGTATTAAAACTTCAAACACACTCCACATCATTCACCAGCAGTGGTCTCTGATCATGGTGGTACTGACAAAACAGATAAACTGCAAGCACCATGCGTTTAGACCATATGGTCTCCATTGCATGGTCCCTATGTATGCGTTATGCAACATCCATGTCTGCAGTATAGCCAATTACCAGCAGCTCTTCGGGTCGGACAGAGTTGTCGGTGTAGATACAGAGTTTCTCCGCCGTTAAGGGCACAGTCTCCTTCATCTTGGATGCCAGAAACATACAAGTAGCTCCCAGCAGCTGTAGCCTTGTTTTCCTGGTTGCCTCCACCGATAAAAATCTATCCAAATAGTTCATAGCCAGCGGAAAAACCTCCTCCTCACATTTCTGTTCCTCGCAGACCTGAGAGGTGAGAAAAGCATTTAAGGTTTCTGTCGCCCACCAAGAGAATTACCCATTCACATGCATTAGCCTAGGTCTGTGCACCACTGGCACCACTCTATGCATTACTTATTCTGTGCACAGCTGTTTGCATTCAATAGCTGCTTTATCCACAACGAAACGAAATTAAGAGAAAAGAAACATTTTATATGCATTTAATTCATTTAGTAACCATTTTGAGGATTAAACATAACTGTCTTGGGGGGCACATGATTTATCTGCAAAAATCTAGTCTACAAATTAAGCAACCAAAAAATTCCAAATCCTAAGGTTGAGATATTTTTTTTTAGAATAGGCTGTTGCATATAATGAAAACAGTCGGGAAATTAGTTTCCAGCCAGTTCTTACTGAGACACAAAGGTGGCGTCGATGCAAGTTTCGCTCACCATTTTCAACTTCGTCATCTTTTCAAAAAATAATTATAAATATTTAAAAATTATCACGGGTTGCAAAAATAGCATGTAAATGATCCTTATGGAATGCCTTATCGGAAGGGATGAAAATGTGTCGAATTGTGCCACCGATTATTTTACAACAATTTAATTTATTAGACGGGGGTTTTCACGTGTTGCAGGCAACATGTCCCTCCGGCTCTCCGACGCACAACTTCAGAAATTAATAAAAAATACAAAACTATAAAGAATTCAATCCCAAAGTGCATGTAAATGTTGATGAATCGCTAAAGTATCAAATCCGACTATTAAAATGGCTTTGAATCTGTTGCACTTTGGAAAAAGTTCCTGTTTTCTCAGCGACCTTCAGAAACAGCAATGACTCTTGTAAAGCAAAACAAACTTTACGAGATGATACCAATAGAACAAGCTGTAGCAGTCAACATATAGAAGTCCTGTGATATAGATGCAAGTCTGGCTGACTTGACTGGCGTATTGTCATTGCTGGTGATACTACAGATTTTTACTGATATTAAAATCCTTCTCTTATAAGACAACAAAGATGGCGCGTAATACTGGCACGGGCCAGACTGCATACGTGTACAATGCTGTTAATTTGGAATATTTTCCTCAAGTAATTACATTTCATAGCTTTCTGGAAAATGTAGCAAATAACCAACAACAAAACTACCCACTGTGGAAACTCAGTATAGCCCATAGACAGTCGCTAATATATCCTGTTATAAGGACCTCCCAGCACTCATGAGGACATACTTTTCAGAGCGCGTTTATGTAACATAGCCTACGTGATATGACACTGTGAAATAACAAACATTAGCCTCTGAGCGACTTAAAAGTTTCACTTTATCACTATTTTGACACGTTTCATTGTTAGCCGATGGGCCTGCCGCTAGTCACAAGTTCGCATGCAGCCAACCTCAGACAGAATAGGCTAGAAGAAAACAAATGAAGTAAAAACCGACCTCTAACATCCAAGTGGCGACTAGTTTCCTCATTTTAGGAACAATTTCTTTCTGGACACACTTGAAGTAGTTTGGGGACGGTAGGTAGTTTTCCTCTGCCTTCAGCATGGTGTGTAGGACTCTGTCGTTGAGCAGGTTGACGTCTTGGTAGGCTCTCCTGATGGAGTCGACCTCGCAGCACAGCAGCTGGTCCTCCATAATAGTGCTTGAATTAATATTAATATCACCGTTGATAGAATATATAAAATCCTGTTAAAACTTTAAAAGCCTATTTTAAAGAAACGAACAGGTTACAGCAGTAATGTATATATTTATAATGAGTTTCTTCTTGTTGTGTCTCGCGGGGTGATGCTGCTCCTGCGTGCTGTTGCTCCTTCGGTGTGCGCGAGCCCTCTGAAGAGCAGAGCGCTTCCCCCTGCTAGACAAAAACCCCTGACTCGCGCTCACAGAACACACACACACACACACACACACACACACACACACATCATGTGCGAGCGCGCGCTGAGGAGAAGGAGGAGGAGGGTGGGTGGGTTGTGGGTGCGCGCGATGACGTCACTGTTGTTAAGATGGGGGAGGAGGTGGAAGGGAGATCAAAGAGACAAGCAGTCTGCGAGGGAGCGCGCGAGGAAGGAGATTCTATTATATAGATATAAATGTATGTATAGAGAGAGCGAGAGAGCGCGAGGACACCCCCCTCCATACATGCGCGCGCGCGCGCGCGCACACACACACACGCACATACATACCCCGCCTCCCTCCCACCTCCTCCTCCTATGGTAACTGGTGTGGGGATGGAGGTGGGAGGTCCAGGTCTCTCTCTCTCTCTCTCTGTGCGTGCGTGTGTGTGTGTGTGTGTGTGTGTGTGTGTGTGTGGTGGGG
>OMLB01016284.1:0-10656 GCA_900302555.1 Myripristis jacobus | reverse complement strand
TCTCTCTCCCCTCCTCTTCCTCCTCCTCCTCCCCCTCCTCAACGTTATTTGCTGTGTTTGTTCTTTGGAAAAAATAAAACTTTAAAAAAAAGAAAAATTGAAAATGCTATCACAATAAACTATAATAAAACATTCTAAACTCTTCTAAATGTCATTTTGATGGTTGTGGAGCTGGGGGAAAAAATATGTAGTATTTGAAAAAAAACAACAACAAACACAGAAGAACACCTGCATTTTGTACTTTCTCGCCTCATTTTGGGTTTCTTTTGGCACAGTTCTTTTTCGACATGAGGCCTCTGGCGTTGGACTTGCCCTGTGCTTACTGTTCAGTGTATGAATGACTCAATTATATTATAATGGATCCACATGCTGTTTTATTGTATCTGATTTATCCATTAGAAAGAGCAGCGAGGGACTTCTGCACTCTTGGATCCATGCCATTCGACCTTCCCAGGCATGGAAATTGTATTCCCCGGTGAAGGTCAGCCAGACAGAGCGTGCTTAATGAATGAAACATTTTTTACCCTATAAGTAGCCAGGGAAGGTTACCTGAGCGCATATGCCTGCTCTTTTTAGCATCGCCTTGATTTAAATCCTTCCACTTCAAAGAATACACCAAGATTCGGATAGATTGACTCATCGTTCAACTGAGAAAATCAACACCAATATGATCCATGTGTTCCTGGTACATGATGAGCTGTGGTGCTCCATGCTAACACTTCAGCATTCCCCATAGTGTATGTAAAATTGTAGCGATTTTAGGTATCGTGTGTGTGCAGTTACTGGACACCTTAATGCAACAATTCATTTGAGAAGGAGAAGCTGCGCACCGCTCGCACATTTAAAATAATGAATCAGCGCTCACAGACAGGAGCATCTCTGCCGTCTCAGTGGGCAACAGGTTCACGAAATCCAAAACAAACCCTGGAAAATCCATCGAAATACATGACATTTCTTCACTAGGTGTTTTAAGTGGGCAGGCGGAGACATCTCGGTGGGTCACATAACGCCACCATCAGCTGGCATCTTGCATCATTTAAAAACCCAATATTCTGTTTATGTCAGGCTAATTGCCAAAACACTACAGACTGAATTGCTGAGATTTTGCGGCAACAACAACAGGCACTTCTGGGCAGGAAACAGCGAGGTCGGCAGATTTTGCCTATTTCTGTTGTCGCTATTAGTAACTATCAAAAGATACAGCTATAAATAAGATGGTCTGAAAAATCGGACTTTTCTCATTGGCTTATTTTATGTTTCTTGTATTGCTTAGCTAGTGTTTTTGATAAGCCAAAAGCTACACAACAGCGCCATCTAGTTTAGGCTAAATGCAGGTTTAGTGCCAGTAATTTATGGAGCAAGTTTGCTCTTCTCAGATTGAAATCCAACCCCGTCTCCACTCTTTACCGTTATCTGACACCGCCAAACACAACAAGATTTCTCCATTTTCTCAGTTGTTACTTGTTCTTTTTCCCTTTTCGCTCTGCACCACTGAACATGCAGAGGTTTTCTACCCAGAAGCTGCTGGAAACAAACACTGCACTTCAGTCTATACCATGAGGATCAGTACTCAGTATATTCTGTGTGGTGTTCGTGTTTCCTGCCCACTGTCTCGGCAGTTGGCTCACTGTAGGTATCTCCTGTCTGGTCCTTCTTGCTGTTTAGAAGCAGGACACTCATTTTTGGGACGAGCTGCATTTTACTTTTGTCTACATCCAGCTTATGTCTTCACTAAATTCAAACGATGGACCTACTGTCTGCTCTGGGCAACTTCCTATACAGTGCTGGAGTTTACGTGGCGACGCTGAAGGCAACACGTAGGCTATTTCAGGCAGTAAATGTAGCCTAGTGACATCAGCAGTGTGAAGTCTTTGAAAACACTTGTCATTTAGCCGTGTCTTTACAGTTTACCTGTCAGTGAAGCTGTGTTCAGCTGCAGATGAGAAGCGCTGCTCCTCCACATTTTGACCTCAGCTATGTGGGCAGTCACTTAACAATCACAATCATGACTGCCTGGAAAAGTGATGGCTGGTTCCCTGTTTTCCATTTTTGGGAGAGAGTTTGTCATGTCTGTGATCACAGTAATAACATGCTGTCATCAGTCAGAGACCCTTTTATGAAATATCACTGTACACAGGCCACTGGAAATACTCCACAGCCTTGTCCCCAAGCTGATACGCCAGCTACATGTGAAAAAGGTGACTTTTGGCGTTTCTACAGGATACTAAAAACATTTAAAGGGACAGTTTGCCAAATTTCTGTTTTTGTGGCATCATTGTTAATAATGATAACACAAGAAAATTATCATGAATCCTGTCACAAAAAAGAGAAACTGTTAAGTAAATAAATACAAGCCAAAATGGCCCTAGAAATTAGCAAAGGGAAATAGTGAAACATTACAAGAAGATGACCAGACACTCTAAAACAATAAATAAATAAATAAATCCAAAGAAATTTAAAAAAGAAAGTTAATTTTGTTTAAAGGGTGAAATAAAAATGTACAAAATTAAAGCCCACCCACGGGCCCCTGGGTTTCAAGTTCTGCAGGTGAAAGGACTCAAGTTGACATACTACTGTAAGTCTTCTCTTAATGAACTTACAAAATGCCATGAAAAGCATCAGTCCACACCAGCAGGATATTAGATGAAGTGAAGACTTTAGGGCAGGAATACTCAAGTAGTTCAGGCAGTTTTGGAACCTGAAAGGGGGCCAGGGGCCACTGGATAAACCAAGTTATTATTGACTTTCTTTTCTAAATGTGCATATCCCAATCATTTGTCACCACGACTATCCCCAGGCTCCGAGGATTCAAAGATTTAAAGGGAAACCTGGGATTACACATATCCTTTGGGATTTGATCAACATGCTGGCGTGCCGCATGTGGCCCGTGAGCCGGACTTTGAGTATCCATGCATTAGGGGAGTGCACACGCTCAGAAAACAACATGAGTGTGTTGAGCAGTCAGTGGCAGTGGCAGCGACACAACGTGTGGCTGCAGGACGAGGCAGGGTGTGCTCCTGGCTTCGACCTCTGCTACACATCCACCTGTGTGGCTGGGTGTTTGAGGCTTTACAGAGAAACCAGACTCAGCGTGAGAGCAGCGAGCTGAGAGTGGTTTTCACCATTCCTCCAGGTCTGGATCAGATGTTTCCCAGCAGCAGCGCAGCTCAAATGGAGCTGTGGTGACACATGGTGCGGCTGCCACGTGCTGCACATCTGACTGAGTACAGGTCTGCCTCCAGGGAAACTCCAGCGCTACCACACTGTGGACAGGGGAATCCACCCAGCCGTCACACTCAGCCTTACAGGCTGTCAAGTGTGCTACATGTGCACCTATGACCTTGTGAGGCAGGGCTCTTGGCTTAGAGGGTGTTAAAGGAATAGTTCACTCATCTTGAAAACTTTCATATTGTTGCTGATTCATATTGTTACTCATTGTTACTGAGTGCCGGATGCTCCAAATGCTAACTGTTAGCCTCCTGCCATTCATAAACAAAGTTTGAGTTTAATGAGTAGTAGTGTAGTGTAGCAAAGTTTGAACAGCCTGAAAAGTTGTCTTGTCTTTTTAGTTGGCTTTCCCATGATCATTAGCTTCTTACACAGGTTTGCACAGATCAGCTGTAGTAGTTAAACACGTTTGGTACAAGTTGATGAAATGAAGCCTGAAAAGTTGGCTTTTCAAAAAAACGAAAAAAAAGTGTTACAGTGGTAGAATTGTTTTCTTGTGGGGAGAAAATGACACTTGTAAAGTGATTGTACACCTTCTTTGAGTGGATTAAGGTGGTTGTTTTTAAGAATGTTGAAATAAAAGAAGGATCTTAGCCAATCACTATTGTCATGTGAGACAATTTAAGTACTTTTCATGTTCTAACTTCAGATGAACGATAAATACTGTCAGTGTATGGGTTATATCACACAATCATTTATGATTATGAAAGCTTTTTGAAACCCACTGAGTAAAATTAAAAAAAAAAAAAAAAAAAAGCATTGTGCATAATCAACAGAGAAGGATGCTCTCTGTGGTTTGTGTAAAAAGTGACATACTGCAGACAGAAAAGCTGTTTGAGGTTTTCAGCTGGCAGCCACACAGTGTTCACAGGGAAACTGATGCCGACGTCTTTAGCCACCAGTATTTTTCCGTTGCAGCTCATTAGTCTTTGCACACAAACAAGTGGATTAAAAAGGTAAAAAAAAAAAGAAAAGAAAAGAAAAAAAGAGCCGGAAGCAGGGGAAAAAATCCGTAATTTATCATTATGATTAAACAAAAGGTGCCCAGGTGTAAAAAGGTGCAAAGAGAGAAAAAAAAGCAAAGGAAGTGCAGATGTGTTAACACTAAATTTGTCACATCCTCGGTGTTCTTTTCAACTGAGCTCCATTATTTTTATCCCACACATCTATTTATACTCCCAGACCCTGTGTACAAACTCCTTTTCTGGTGTTTCTCAGCAGTACTTTTCTGCTTTTTCATTTGTTTCTGGAAATGATGCTGAGCATATCAGTGTTTTTTTTTCTTCATCCCTTCTTCATGTGATGACGCACAGTTTTAGAGAGGGTGGCGATACAACGCCTGACCTTTTGACCTCTACGTCTGGCCTTAAACAAAGAGTTTCTTTCATTTGCAACAGGTTTCATACAGTTTTACAGACTTGTTTGTATAAAGCACCCTCAAGCATTTGTTACCAGTCAATCAGTTTCATATCGGTTTCATCAGTTTCAAACCCATCAGTTGAAACTGATATGGGTTTTTTATTGAGGTTAGAGAGCGCATCGGGCCGCATGCTTGTGTCCAAGCCCGACCTGAGCCGAGCCGTAACCTGACAGTCAGTGTGTTAGTGTATCTGAGCCTGACCCGAGCCCCAGGTTTTGCCTGTCCTCCATCATTAGGATACATTTACCGCCTGAAATAGCCTATGTGTTGCCTTCAGTGTCATCATGTAAACTCCAGCACTGCACAGGAAGTTGCCCAGAACAGACAGGAGGTCCGTCATTTTTATTTATTTTACACTAGAGTTTCACTAAAATAACGCTGACCTGACCAAACCTTGTACATAATTTCCAAATTTTTGTTCAAACCCAGCCCGACCTGACAGCTCCTGTCCAGGCTCGGTTTGGGTATCCACACTCTAACTGAGGTTTCTGATATTGTGCAGGCCCTCCATGTTTAAATACTGCCTTTAAATGCAAAATTCACTTATGAAAACATAACTGAACAGTTAAATGGATGAATAAAATTTGTAAAGATGATCAAATGTAACGTCAGGTTCTCCAGACTGTTTTCTGATCAGAGAGGAGCCTCCATCATATGGGTGACATCAGTGACCTATATCTCATATTTAAAGGACTGTACCACTGATTCAGACTCAGTAATGCTTTATTGATGCCTGAGGGGAAACTGGGTCAGTTGCAGTTGCTCAAGTATATTATAAGCATAAATAAAATTATAAGAAAGAAAAAAGTATGTGCATTATGTATAAATATGTGCATGAATCCCACTTGTGAATGAATCCTAATTGTAAAAAAGCATGTGCATCATGTGCAATATAATAATAATAATAATGATAATCAACTTTTTTTATATAGCACTTTTCAAAAAACACGTTTACAAAGTGCTTCACATACATAAAAACTCAATTCATTTACACATCGCAATCAAAACAAACCAATAAACAATTGGGACAATGTAAATATAAGACAAATGTAAAGAAAAAACATAGAAGCATGGGTCAAAAGAACTCAGTTAAAAGCCAGCCTATAAAAATTAGTTTTTAAAAGAGGACACTGTCTAATTCCTGATGGCAGTGCATTCCACAGTTGCGGAGCCCTTACTGCAAATGCCCTGTTGCCCTCTGTCACAGGCCTTGTTCTGGGGGCTGTGAGGAACAGCTGGTCAGCAGATCTGAGAGTTTGAGTAAGAGTGTATGGGGTAAGGAGATCAGTGATGTAAGATGGGGCAAGGCCATTCAGTGATTTAAAAACAAGCAATAAAATTTTAAAATCAATTCTGAACACCACAGGGAACCAGTGCAGTGAGGCCAGAACAGGAGAGATGTGCTCATGTTTCCGGGTATTTGTGAGAACCCCAGCTGCAGTCTTGTGAACAAGAAAGAAAATAATGAGTTATAGTAATCAAGATGGCTGGAAACAAAAGCATGAATTAGAGTTTGAGCATCACTGAGTGAGAGAAATGATCTAATTTTGGCTCTGTTCCTAATTTGACTGATGGCGGTCTTAGTGATATTGCTAAAATGTTTAGAAAAAACTCAAATCTGAGTCAAAGACTACTCCTATCTTCCTGGCCTCATGCGATCTAATTTTTCTCTTATCTGGCCATTGTTTTCCATTCATTCCACTACCATAGGAAAATGAACTTTCAGAGTCTTTCTTCACACCAGCATTCCATCACTTTAATGAAGTCGTCCACATTAGTTTTCCTAAAAGCAGCAGCACTGTTGTGCTTTGATGACTTGAGGCTGGGTGGAATGAAACGGTCTCTCTGTCGGGGAAAATAGAGCCATTTGCTTTCCACAGCCAATTATCAGTTCTGTGGTTCATGAATGTTGATGACTTTGTTAGCTGCAGAAGCCACGGCAGCTGTTAAGTGCAAATCACAACAACAAACAGGAAAACACAGCAACAAATCACAAAACACAACAGCAAACAGGAAAACACAGTGTTGTTGTGATTTGCACTTCACGGCCCCGGCCCCAGTTTGTACGTGTGGGGAAGAACACCTCCTCAGTCATCACCCTGAGCACCGGCTCCCATCAGGGTTGCGTCCCGTCAGGGTTGTGTCCTGAGTCCGCTGCTGATATCATTAAATATGCTGATGATACGACAGTGGTGGGCCTCATCTGGAACGACAAGGACCAGGCCTACACAGAGGAAGTGAAGCAGCTGGTGAACTGGTGCAGCAGAAACAACCTTCTACTGAATGTCAACAAAACAAAGGAGATCATCGTCGACTTCAGGAAGAAGAAGCCCTGTCACACTCCGCTGCATATTAACAACTCAGCAGTGGAGGTGGTGGAGAGCACAAAGTTCTTGGGTGTGCACATAACAGACACTTTAACCTGGACAAAAAACACAGGATCTCTGGTAAAGAAAGCACAGCAGTGGTTGCACTTCCTCCGCAGGATGAGAAGACCACACCTCCCCCCTCCCATCCTCTCCACCTTTTACAGCAGCACTATTGAGTCCATAATCACAAGCTGCATCTCTGTGTGGTGCGGACGCTGCACAGCTGCAGACTGGAGGTGCCTTCGGAGAGTTGTGAGAACAGCGGAGAAAATTATTAGGACTTCTCTCCCCTCCATCCACGACATTGGACACAAACGCTGTCTGACAAGAGCCAATAACATCACCAGAGACTCCACACTTCCACACCACGAGCTGTTCTCACTGCTCAACTCTGGCAGGAGGTTTCGCAGTGCGAGGAGCAGAACAGCCAGGTTCTGCAACAGTTTCATCCCCCAGCCCATAAGACTACTGAACTCTCAAAAATGAACTCCAAACACCAGATAGACAAATGAAATGACACAAAAACTGCTGCCAGAACTATTTTATTACTTTTAACTTATTTGCAGATCTGCTTTAATTGTATGCACACAAAGCACTTTTTATGGTTGATAATTGTATTTTTTTAACTGTTTTTCGAGAGTCAAATGCAACGAAATTTCGTTCCAGTGCACTGTTTTTTATGCATGTGTCCTTGAATGACAATAAAGTTATCTATCTGTCTAAGAAGAGCATGATAAGGAGGGTGATTCAACCAAAAATTCAAAATTGGAGATTGAGGGATGTTGTGAAATCTTTAGTACCCTCAACTGATTTGCAAAATGTTTTGTTGCAGTGTAAAATGTTGGGAAATTGTAGTAAATGGATTAAACATTCAAAATCACTGGCGTGGTCCCTCTCACCACTGTGGAGCTGGACTTCCCAGAAGCCCCCATGAAGTTACAGTGGGCTCGTTAAAACAGCGAAAAGGTCAGAGCAATGGGAAATATTGCCTCAGGTTTTCAGTCAACAACAATGGTCAAATGTTTGAGCCGCAGTGGGCCACATTATCAGTTCCATGCACTGTGACCTAGTTCACAGTGGAAAACTTTTAGCACTGCTCACAGTGATGTACAGGCTTGTATATGTTTCATCCAGCAGGCGCCAATTCAAATTAAAATGCTTGTAAACAAACAGCAACACTGATCAGATACATTCTGAACACTTTGGGGATAATAACCGAAAACCACACTGAACTTTTTTTTTTTCACTTTGCATTTGATGTTCGGCAGACTGATGGATGAGTTTGATCTCATAGACTCTTTAAAAAATTACATTTATAAGCTCAGGTGCAATGTGAACATGACATGTTCAAAGATGACATGAGGATTCAAATCTGTGGCCAACCTGCTCATGAAGACGCAGATTACTAACAGAAGTGAATTAGAAACATGCTCTCCATTAAAAAAAAAAAAAAAAAAATCTCCCACCTTGTTAGTAAGATATTTCAGAGAATAGATGATGGAGAAGATGTTTAAAGAAACCAGAGGAAGGGAAGAACCCAGACAGGACTGCTGTCTTTCAAATGCTGAATCTGAGACTGATATTAATCATAGCTCGTGTGGGATAAAATGAGAAGGTGAGACACAAAATGAAAATGCATGCATTTCACACACACTTCAGACTAGAAACATCAGGGGCCGATCTAGAGAAATATTCATGGGGGGCTAAAAGGTGGCATGGAGATTTTACATGGTGGCAGATAGATAGATAGATAGATAGATAGATAGATAGATAGATAGATAGATAGATAGATAGATAGATAGATAGAAATCATCATCGCTTATGTGAATGTGCAAACAGCATAAACCATTTGAATACAGACACCAGCTTGATTCAGTTCTGGTTAATCTAATTTCTTCAGAGTGTAAAAGTCAAATCAGTCAAATCAGTGATCTTTCTATCACTGGTGAAATCCCTCTGAAAAATGAGAGGAATGATACCTGCCGCTTTCCCATCTTATGCCACATTCACCTGCACTCGGACTGCGGATTTTCAGTGTTGTACATTTCTGACAAGCAACAACATTTACAGTTTTTTTCCCCATTAGATCATCCAAACTGGGGTGGCAAATGGGGTGGAAAGGCCTATTTTTAGGGTGGCAGCTGCAAGCCCATGCCACCCTGGTAGATCCGCCTCTGAGAAATATGCGAGATGCATGAGAGAATTGGAGCAGTTTATATTAGGGATGTCACTTAGATACTTCCGGGTCATTCCTCTCAGTTAGGAACAAAAATGTGTTTCCAAGCTACAAGTGTGAATTCCTCACTCTCGCAGCTGCATGGGATGAGTGAGTGTGAGGATAGATAAAGGGATTAGAACATGGTGAGAGAAGAAGTTTATTCCTGAGAGGAAGATGCAGTGTGTGTGCGTGTCTTTAAAAGCATCTCTCCCGAGGGCTGGGTTGTTATATGATAAGCAAATGACTGGCCCTATCAGACACATCCGGGTTGCTGCTGTTGCCTCATATCTCTGCAAAGTGCAGCTTTGAAGGAAACACCTGGTGAGCCTCCTTCCTCTGAGTTCATGATCTGAGTCAAAACCCTTCCTGGATCAATTCTCCGGTGTAGGACAATCTCCACCAATCGTAATCTCAATCAAAATGAGGCTCACCTGTGCAGCAGGTGTAACCACAAGCCCTCCAGTAATGTTAGACTGGCTTTGAATGTAAAGAATTGGTTTATCTGGTAAAATGGGAGTAACAACTAATCACAGACAGCTGGGACGACCAAATTCAGGCCCTTGCAAGCTGAATAAACATGGACAACACGGTGAAAAATATGATTTCATTACCAAGGTTGGAACCGAAATAACAAAGGAATATAAAATCTAAAAAGTGAAACCAAACAGTTGTCACATTAAGAACAACCTCTCGTAGTCACCCTCCTGTCTGCTCATATCTATCCACATGAGATCCCATTAATACGGCTGTACGAAAATTATTGTTAGATTCCTGCAAGTTAGGTACAACATGTATGACTTACAAATCTACTACTGTACATATCATCACTCTCAAGTTTCAAACATGTTGAATGAAAAACATTTTGGCAAAAACATCTCATATCTGATTTCTTGAAAGTCAGACGTGTGTTATCATTCATATTCTGATTATGATGGTTGTAAGGCTTGAGAAACACAAAACTCAGTAAACACCTTCAAATGTGAACTTTGTTTCTGCCACTAGGAGTTGTGGGACGACATTATCTCCTTTCCTTTGGTGAAGGTAATAAGGGTCCAGTGTGTCCTCTGCTAAAGGAGATAGGAAAGGAAGCACTGAAGTGCGTCTCTGTAATATTTGGAGAATTGGAGCAGCTTATATCATGGATGTCACTTAGATACTTCCGGGTCATTTCTCTCAGTTGGGAACCTTCCTGAGCAAAAAGACAATTTGAGCGCAGCGCCTGACTGCTGCGCACGTGAGACTCCCTGTGATAGCTGGGATGATTGTACAGCACTTTCTTTTTCAGGAAGACTTTTTGAAATGACTGGGCTCACTGGTGGACGGCTTTAATGCTGCATTTGAGACATCATGGGAACTGGGAGGAGCCCCGGGTCCTGTTAGGAAAAGTGACCCTCCCAACAGGACCTCCCACTGGGGAGGTG
>OMLB01016281.1:65325-88315 GCA_900302555.1 Myripristis jacobus | reverse complement strand
GGTGCGGGACCCCAGCAGTTTAAACTTCCACAAAATTATTATAAATAAAATTGTTACCAAATTTAGGTGTCAGGTACTTTATGTTTCTTTGTTGATTACCTAAATAGCCCTTTATATAAAACATAACTCCCCCCCACCCCCACTTATACATCCAGTATTCCTATTACGCGACGATGGAAAAATATGCAAATCACCATAAAATCTCACTGATTGATCTAAAATTGGAAAGAAATATTAATTTTTGGTGTTTTAATGGCTTTATATTATTTCTAAGTACACATTTTTGTTATTTATAACCAATGCGTTACAAAGTGTGAACAGGACATTGAAAACATATCATCATGTGAATTTCATCTTTACCTGGTAGTACCCATTACATTAGGAAAACTCTTTAAATATGAAGCAAAAAAAATGATGTTAATCATTTATTTAGAGACGTTAAACATTGGCTGGGGTCAAATTGACCCCAAACATAATAGGAGGGTTAAATGAGTGACAAAGTCTGCATAAGGAGGTTGGAAGGGCAGCCGAAGGGTCAATCAACACGGCTTTCATTCAGCTGACCCGACTTCGAATCCAAGCGAGAGCAGTGTTTGCTTTTTGGCACAAACATATGTGCAACTCCAGTATACCCAATCATTTTGGCGCCAAATGTGCCATTTTAGGGAAGTACAGTGTGTGTTTGTGCACTAGGCAGTACTGAAGAAGTAACATAAGCATATGCCAGCTCTACATCTACATCCACATACCAGACAGCAGCTTGGTAATTCTCTAATATTTTGTTAGGGCTGGGTTTTGGCAAGAACCCCAAGATAAACTAAGCATTACAATACATAGGGTCACGATACAATTTGTATCACGATACTTTGCACTACTCTGCAGAACACACAGCATATGAAATGTATGAAATACATAAATGAATAACAAATAAATAAAATGTATGAAAGTGCATAGATGATACATATCGACACAAGTGGCTGTGAGAAATATTGTGATATTCGACTGTATTGATTTTATTTTCAAAGTTATTTTCCTCAGCAAGTCTTTGAGCTATGAGCACACTGTGCTACCACAGCTCGTGGAGTTTTTAAAGGCAGCATAGTTTGATTCACTCCAGTCATGCACCCCACGTCGCCACCCCATGCCTGAGCACCTAAAATGAGCCAGTGCACTTGTTACCCTGCAGCCGAGGCCTTAATGACAGCACTCTGAGAAACCTTGTTTTTGCTCCCTCATTTCCCAGCCGCGGCGGGCCAAACACAAAGTAACACTTACGTAACCAGGATTCAACATTCAGACATATTCTTCCCACACCGAGTGCGGCTCTGCAACTAGCTTAATCGGGATTGATGGTACAGCACATTGGGTCTAAATTTAGCCTCCCCAAGAACATTCCTCTCCTCGCCATTGCTGTGGGGCGAAGCTGAGGTTTTCAGATCCTCCGCGGTCACACGCAGGGGATAGGAGGCAGTGGAGCTGAAATGCACTCCTATGTCACACTCTGCCCCCCCCTCTCCATGTCTCACTGAGGTTTTTTCTCTCTCTCCCTTTATCTCTTCATGCACTGGGATTTTGTGGATCACTTACTGAGGGAAAACCCCTCAGGAAAAGGGATTCTATGTTCAGAGGTCCAATTTCTAAAATCCACCTTATGGGAATCAATGAGACAATACAGAACAACGAAAACGGACCATTAATTGTGGAAATTCGCAAATTGCCATCATTTAATACATCAGGCATGCACAAAAAAAAGTTTATACAGCATCTTTAGAACAAACGTGCTTCAGTGGGGTGCTGGAGAGATATGACAGATTTTATCTGAGCATTCGCCAGTCATTTCCCAAACACTATCTTTCTGTCCCTCAATGAAAAAAAATCATGAAAAACAAAAACAAAACAAAACAAAAAACAACTTTGAGACCATAGTTATTTTGCATAACATGATTCTCAAGAGAAAAACCGAAGCAAACATTATCTCTTTACACATTTCACATCTGAAATGTGACTGGCCTCTAGACATTTGCTGATTGAAATCATGGCTAATTTCAATACACTGGCACACATCATTAGTCATTTTATAATTATAATTATTATTATTATTCCATGAAATTGTAGTGGGAGTGCCAGTAGTTGTAGTTTGCCCACCTTATGTAATTATAATTGTGTTAGAGATACAGATATTAAAGATATGTTATGGGTATGATTTAAAACTTTGCATCAAGATCCTAAGCAGCTAAAAATGGGGTTCACTTCCAAAAAAAAAAAAAAATATTGGGCACAGACAACCTTTCAAAAACTTGGCAAGATACAGATATGTTGAGAAACAATGGAGGAGTCTGCCCGGTAATGAGCTCTCAAAGTGGTATCCAGTGGTCCCTTTCAATAGTGAAGTGCCTCTCAGAAAATTAAAGTCTGGCACATGTAAAATGGATTTTGTTTCAACTCCACAATTAGAGGATTAAAACGTGAATGCAATTTGGCAGCGGGTCTATGAAAAACAGTCTGATCAGCTTTTAACTCTTATTTAGTTGCACTTTGTATAGCAGCTTGACACCTCCTTTGAATTTAGTTACGAACAACATCGAGAAACAAACACATTTGTTGCTGTAACATACAATCAAAACTGCATTGCACTTTAGCGCTGTGGCATGCAGGGAAATTCTCTTCATTTGAGATAAACCTACCCACACTGCTTCACTAATGTCATATCGAGTAACACTGAGTAAATGATGTCAAGCGAGCTCAAAACACAGATTTTGTTCATGTAAATAAAAGCTAATATCTTGTAATTGTTTCTTATTTGTTTTGGCCTCACAGTGATCACCGGCGGGCACCAATATGGCTTAATTTAACTACATTACTCATGTTGTTTCAGTAGAAAAGTGAAAAAAAAACAACATACAGTAGAGTACAGTTGCTGCTCAGGTAGTGGTGGTTTCTAACTAAAAGCATGAAGTGACGATGGGATGAATTGCGCTGTCTTTTCTCCCCCTGAGGCAGACACACATATATGTTGACAGAAGGGAGTGAGTGTCTGAGCTCGACTCAGACTGCCCAAGTGGAATACAAAGTACAGCTGAACCAGCGGTGCCCCTTAAGCAGTCATGGCAACTGCAATGGGGGAAGAAAAACTGTTAAATTGCATCCAGCGCTATATAATCCCATCCGAGAGTGTCAGGGCCCTTAGGCAACAAAGTGGGATTGCAAGAATCTCATCACGGGAGAATGAGAGAGAAGAACAAACGCGGATGAAGAAACATTTTGAAGTGAACGGATAAACCCAGAGATCTCCTTGAAGTATGTGACCAAACATACGATCAAAACAAAATCCTTATTGTGTGCTACTGGTGTGAGTAAAATTTATTATTCGGCACTAATTTGGCAAAATGACCAAGATGGAGCTTTATGGTTTCAAGTATTCAGTGTCTGTATTCAAGTGTTTTTCACTTGAAAAATATGACTTGAAAAATGACTACTAGCATGAGCACGAACTCACTAATGTTCATGTTTCATACTCAGGTTATTAACTATCGAGCTAATTTATTCCCCCCTTTTTTTTTGTTTACCCAAAATGCACACAGGGCAGTGTTTCGGAATGAAACCCTTCACTTATGGACCATCTTAGAATTCTATTATGCGACCAATTAGGCTCAGCCAGCACTCTTGAATGCAAATTTAAAAACAACTTCTCATTATCCAGTTTAATGATAATTTCTAGGGGTCACAGGGCCAACCCTCCTGATCTCACAGTGAATATAAAAAAAGTGATGGTGCTAATCAACAGTAAATTAATGCATTAACTACTTGATTGCTCATTCCCAGTCTGGAGGAAACATTTTATCTTGGTAAACTGTATGTCTTTGACATAAAGCAAATATGCATGCGCAAATACACACGTTTGCACATGAGCACACACGCATACACACACACAGACACACACATGCAGAGGCACATACACACAAACACCCCTGCTGCTAAATCCAGGAATGTTTCTGTGCTGATAGAAGAAATAAGCCATATTCTATTGTATGATGCTCCATCCTGCAGGCTGCTAGTCAAGGTTATTGATCAGCGCTCACCTCTATAATTGCACTGCTGTATATTTAATTTGCTGTTAAGCTCCTCATTAATTACCCCCTTTCCATCGGAGCACAGCCATTAATCTCTCCGTCTTTGATCTGTGTAATATGCCTGGTGGACTTGAGTCTTGACATCTTTTATAGTTGTCTGAACACATTCGTATGTCCACTGTGCTGGTATGTTAGCACGATGAAGAAGGGAAAAGACGTGCACATGAGAAGAATGAAAAGGAATCAGAGTGCTGAATAGAAGGCATTCCCAAAAAAAGTAAGCATATGCCCCTTTTCCATGGAATGGCAGAGGCTCGACTTGACTCTACTTGCTTTTTTTTTTTTGTTTTCCATTGGGCAAAAGTTGGGGATAGTACCTGGTATGTGGTGGGTTTTTGTTTGTTTGTTTGTTTTTTGTGTTGGTACAACCTCTGTTGAGGTTAAACTGAACAGCTCTGTTTACAACAAGGAAATATCAAAGGGAGACTCGTGAGACCTGTATCATACGTTATCATTTATCCATGTTTAAAAAAAAGCGTCCGGCGATACTTTGCTGTGTGCTACCTGCAGTGGAAAAACTAAAACCAGAAAAGTAAAGCAAGCAGAATTGAGTCGAGTTGAGCTGGTACCATGTAGAAAAAGGGCATAATTGGTCAAATAAATACGTCCCAATGAGTCATCTTTGCATTCAGACAACATAATAAGCTGTAGAAGCTAACTGTGAACAAGCATGTACCCAATAAAGGTGCCGGTCCGTGCAACTCATCTGCAATTGAGATTGTCTTTGAAACCACTGATGTTTGACACTTGCAGGAGGGGCAAAAGTAAGAGAAAAAAAAAATTCAAAACTAATCTTGAGTGCCTCATCCATGGTGAAAACTGACTTTCAAATTCAATCTTCTCAGCAATCAGTCTTCCCCTGGCAGGGTAAGTCTGTTGAAACTGGCTGTGAAGAAAGTAACATTTCAATTTCTCTCTCCAACTCTTAGTGGCAGCCAGCATATGTTGGACTTGGCACTGGAAGGAACCATTATGAATTGGTGACAGCGGCGTTCATGTACTAGAAAGAAATGAAGAAATGAAATAATTTCACCTGAGCTCTGTCTCTGCAGGTAGATGAGAAATGAGCTATTAGGGCCACAGGAAATTGCCGTAGCTTTAGAAAAGCAAGTTTGTGATTGAAAGGTTGCTGATTTATGTCGCCCAGGGCAAGTAAGGGATGCATCAAACAATTTTTGATAAGTTAATAGTGTGGTTTGTTTTCAGTTTCTTTAAGGATATATCATTTTTTATTCTTCATTTTTCCCATTTGATAGCAGTTTACTGCAAAGACTGTTGTACAGCACATAGTATTGTATAGAATCGGTAAGAGGCTGTGGTTCATGACAAGCTGGTATATTTCCAGGTGGTTCCCCTTGCCAAAGCAACAGTTGTACAGTATGAATTCAGTGATGTGAGCATGCTGGTAGACGACAGGGGAAAGCTGCTTCTTGCTGAAGCTCCAGGCTGAGCTGCCTGATGCACAGCAAATGGAAAACATGTGAATGAAAGAAATCTGAAAATAATCATGTGGCACGTGTGTCCTTTTTCAAATGGAAATATGAGAGGGGCTGAGCACTATGTAGTGTGTTTGTGGCTTTGCTGTACAGTTATTCAACTAATTTGTTAACAATAACACATGAAATTAGGATGACATCATAGCTATAGATGAATTTGCTGGTTTTACCCTTAATGCTACCTGACAGTGCTCGCGTGGTAGAGACTGGTGTCTTTCAGCTGCAGCTTTGGTTAAATGAATGGATCTGAAAAGTGCTCACTAATTATAGCTTTATGACATTGTCAACCTGAGCCACAGTGGCATCTTTTGGCCAAAATCAAATGGTTTTAATCTTTGCCCAAATCACGAATGTTTGAACCACAGGTGATTCTGAGAAAGATACAAACCATTACAATCACAACTGGAGTGTGTGACCCATTTTGCCATTTGCTTGTACTGGATACTTCATTTCTCTAAAGTCAGCACGTCACTAATTTTAGTGTATGTCTGTGGCCTGCACCTTGCCATTAATTATTCACCAATAACCATCATAAATATTTTTCAATAATGCTGGGTTGGTCACAAGGGAAGTGTCAAAAAGTTCTACTCAATTCTTTTTCTATGATTCTTCTTGACTTTTTTACAATGAAGATATTTTAGAGGTTAAGATTCATCAAAGCTTCAGGCAACAATTGTCCCTGAAAGAGCAAATTAAACCACCCATGAAGTTCACCAAATTTAATAAAAATCCCATGTTAACCTGGGAGCTGCCATGTTTTGTGATAAATTACTCCATTAGACTTTGGTGTCTAGGCCATGTTGGGACACTGTTCAGAGGCAACTTGTGGGGCAACCGTTCTCATTGCTCTGCAGTGAAATTGCCAGAATGCCATTACTGCCCAGCTCTGAGAGGCAGATCTGTAGATCTGTGTCAGTTAAATAACAACAAGAGCGGGCGCCCTGGTAGTTCACTGGATAAGAGCGCGCACCACTTGTTAAGGCTGAGTCCTGATCGTGGCGTCCTGGGTTCAAATTCATCCTCAGGCCATTCGCTGCATGTCAACCCCTCTCTCTCTCTCTCCCCTGCCTTTCCTGTCTCTCTCTGCTGTGACTGTCAAATAAAGCAGAAATGCCAAGAAATAACAATAACCTACATAATCATGTGAAACATGGTGCTGCTACAAATAATGGGTATTTCACCATCTGGGACAAAGAGACACTTCTAATTACCAAAGGGGCAGACATCAGGATATGGCCTGTTTTGCGCTGCATTAGGACATATGATTTATACTAATGTGCATTACAAAATTGGAAATATAATAAATTCACCAATGATGTTGTACAACCAGCGTTGTTGAATCGCTGCCATGTGATTGAGTACATGTCTCCACTGTCAGCTCGACTTGGCTCTCCTGAGTGAGTGGCCAACTGTCACAAGACAGACCAAGAGAAAACCTCACCTAGTATATCCATCTCTAAGGAGTGACAAAAATCAATGGGTGAGGCGCTTATCGGGAGCATGTTAATAATTCATTGCGCGGCCGTGGCAGGTGTATAATTGATCAAGGGGAGATAAGTTGTGGTGATAAATATTTCAGGGGGTGGCAGAAAGAAAGAGACAGAAGGAGCCCTCACTTGTCAAGAGACCCCGCAGTCAACCATTCTCAACAGGAGACTGGTCTTATTGAGTCTCGCCAATTGCCAAAGTCATTTTCTCTGAATGCCTGTGTGTTCTGCTGATAGCTCTCCCAGAGATGATGGAGACGGCTCCCATGGTGAAGATCACAGGCTGGAACATGTACAGGCCAGCTAACAGTGTACTGTTCAGGTCTGTGGATCAACTCTGACATCCCAAGGGCCAGAACCTTGGAATTGGCTGGGCCAGGGTTTTTTTTTGCTTCAAGCGGGGATGCTGGAAATGGATATAGCAGTCAGTTTAAAGGCAGGGATTGGGATTTTTTTTTTTTTTACCATGTGTCGAATGGCTCTTTGTTTATGTTCTGTGTAGCGAAGTCGCAGTAGGCAACCAATGTGGATACAACCTCTCTGACCTAGCAGTGCAGGAGCTAGGATAAGAGTGATACTGTCCCACCAGAGGACTAAATCAAAAAGTTTTGTGTTTGTTTTATTATAGAAAGAAAACCTATGAAAACAGAGGGGATTCAGTATACCACAGAAAGAAATACTATTTAACAGAATTTCAATCACATTATACAGTGATCATGCACTTCCACAAATTATCCTTGCAGCATGTGAGTGACATAATAGCTCTCATCACATTGTTTCCACCGTCCTTAATTGTTACCAATAAGACACATGTCACATCTCATTATAGGTGATTAATTATTATCAGGCAGAGTGTAAACAGCTGTGTGAACGTGAGAGCGAAATGGAAAGTGGAAAGACTTCCCCTTACTACCTGTGAAAGCTTTTGTTGCGTGGGAGTTTTTAAATATTTATTTTTTCACATCAAAATCATCCACGGAAAAAGCTATGAATATTCATAATATTCATGTATGTTGTCAGTTAACACATTTTGCATCTCGAGTAGTTTATGCATGTGGAATCTGTCATATTACAATTTGTTTATACAAAAAAAAAAAATGCAATGAATGTCATATCAAGACATCCCATTCTTATGCTGTAAAAGCCTTAAAGTAACAATTTATGCAAGGACTATAAAGGCATAGAGAGTATATTTTGGACAAAAAAAGTCCCTCAGAAACACTATCCATTCAGCAGAAAATAGGTCCAAAAGAGCATTTTCCTCAGTCAAAAGCAAAAGAAAACAAAGCAAATCTAGAATCTAAATTGTTAATATTTTGTAATCTAACACTCCTACTATCACTATTTTTACTTTTACTTACTGCTAACCTCTATAATAGTCATGAAGGAGGTTACCTTCACTGTCAGCAGTCATTCTGTGAGAATAGGTGTAACATTTTTCAGCGTGCTGACATCTCATCTTAAAATTAAATTCTCCATGTGTCCCTTGACCCAGCGCCTTCTTCAGATAGTATGACTTTGACCTCTGATAGAATGGATTCATCTCTCATTGCTGAAGGAGGTACAGAGGCACCACTTCCTCCCTCAACTGGAGCAACGGCTGAATGAATCATCCCTCATAAATTAAACAAACAGAAAAACAAACACTCATAATTAGGTGCCTGAATAACCAAAGATTGAACTTGAACATCTACTCATGTTTGTTTTTTAATTAGAATTCATTAGTAATGTTCAGCTTGCTTTATGATGAATTCTCTGGAGGGGGGACAGGAAAGTGAAAGAAAATGGCTGGATGGATTCTTCCTCTCTGAAAGACAAACAAACCTGTTAAAATGTGGCAGCTCAAATGCTTTGCCCCTCACAGTTGGTGAGGTACAATACAGTTAGGTTGACAGCCAAAATAATTAAACTAATTAATTAAAATTTCTGCTTTATTTAGACTTCAACCGTGAAATTCTCTGTTTGCACATGCAATCACACCACCTCCTCACCTTCAACCCCATGGTTAATTTAGGGCAGGTGTATTCTTGTGACAAGCTAGTAGTTAAAGTAGTAGTTAGTAGTAGTTAAAGTATACAGTGGTTAGGGCACACACAGAGAGGCTGACTAGACATGGTTGGATATCCTTATGAGAATCAGTTGAATGCTTTTAGTCTTCATGGAATTTATATACAGTGGCCCTTAGAGCTCAACACACTGCAACTTCAGAAAATACATGCAAATACACAAAACACAAGCACATTAAGAAAACATCTTCATCATTTTGACAACACATACAAAGCATTTAGAAATTGCACTGCAAATTCAGACTACATGCAAATCTATGGAGATGTTTTCTTAATTTACTTGTGTATTTTATATTTGCATGTGTTTTCTTAGGTTGCAGTGCACTGAGCCCTCAGGGCCACCATATTTGCAACATTTTTACCTTTGCCTCAAATCAAACACAACGGCGTACAATTAAAAATAACTTAAAATTCTACCCAAATGCAAATGACCTAATAATCATTGACAGATATTCACAACTTTCAAAGCATCAAGTCTTTCACATTGATGTGAACCTAGCGCTGCTTTCAGATATCACCGGATTAATTTTTTACTCTAATCTCTGGGGTTGAGGATCAGGGTAAGAATCGTTGGCTGTCTCCAGCTCTCTGCCCACTTCTGAATGACCCCCCAATGTGTGAGAGAGGATTAAACTGTAATATGAATCCTTTATTCTCCCTTTAGTCAGTTCAACTCAATTATGTGCCCAACCTAGGCAAATTTTTTATGTTGTAATATAATTGAGAGATCATAACTCAGCTGGAAGACGTAGATGGAGATTGTGAAGCACCTGACCTTACCTGATGCCTATTGACAGAGCTTCCTTTTTAAGATTGAATTATGACTTTGCCATTTGTGCCTTGGATCCCATTTTCTAGAGCCATGGGCCATATGTTAATGGTGGATTTTAATTAAATATTTCAAAGTTTAAACTTTTTAAAGAGTTTAAATGACTTCAACTGGAATACATTGCAGCTACAGGCAGAGTAATATTTTTTACTGCTATTGGTGGAATATTTCAACCACTGGTATCCTTCTGGGCATGAGAATCAATATCTATGTAATGGGGGCACGTAATAAGATAATATTGGGCAATTAACAGTGCAAGGATATGATTAGTATCATCGTTGTTAACCTCTCAGCTTTCTGTAGAAAGGAATCTGGTATCTCACTGGCTATTTGAAGTGCACACTACAGTAATGCAAGAGAAAAACTCATTTAATTCTTCAAAAAAGAGCCGTATCTCACTGTCTGTGCCTCTGGATTTGATGTCCCAATTAAAATTTGTGAGCATAGCACATTATTCGGCTCACATATTACAATGCAATACCTGGATGTTTTAATCATCTCTGGCAAAATAAGGTCATGCTGGTTAAATGCATACTGGCTCAATGTGGGTAATAATAATGTTGAATGAAATAGGTATGATCTGCCAAAAACAACATGCCCTTGTGGACTTAAATTTAGAAAGCAAGCATACTACTTTATATTTTCCTCTATTTACCTCGATGACCTTAGTTATTGTGCACGGAAAAACTGAATGTTTTCCATGCAAGCAAGGCAAAGGAACATCTATAAACTGTGCTCATCTGCGAAATGGCTCCCTATTTTCTGTGTTCTCATCAAAAATCTCCTATGACCCCTTCTGACATTCCCTTAGTAGATAGCAACCAAGCTCACAGTATCATATTGGGCTGAAATGGCCGATAACTATCTCCAATTTCCACAGGCATTTTCTAAGAGCTCTTCTTGGATTGACCAAGATTGGATAAGTTGTGTAGAAGATGATCAACAGTATCTCTTTACCAATAATGCCTGGCACTGAAACAAAAAAAAGCAAGCGGGATCTCTGCTCTGTGATAAACTCTGGCAATAAAAGGCTCTCACCTGGTAATTAATCTTGTAAAGGGTGGTTAAAATTCATAGCAGTGTTTAAGTTCAAAATGGGGAATCGACTGACATCCCTGGCCTAAACAGCCTTTGTACAGCAGCAGATCCTTTTCTCTCTAGCTGAAAATATGGTAGCTGGATCTGGTGCAACAAAAAAGCAAGATGTTTGCAGAGAGAAACGGGGAATGAGTCGCTTTCCTGACCCAAAGGCTTCTGCAGTTTTCTCCAGAAAAAGAAAGTCTCTTGTTTTCATCGACACTCATTTATCATGCTGGGAATGAAGCTGTGTTGTGCTCCGGACTTTTATAAATTATTATTATTGTTTTCTGCAGTTGCCTTTCGTTAATTATTCAGTGTGCTTATAGAAGTGTAAAATAATTGCTCCCCGTCACCAATGGTCTGCTCACCAGTTTTTACACGCTCACACTGTATTCTTCTCTCACCTCTCTCTGACCCAGGTTCAACCGACTCCCCTGAAATAGCTGCAGCCCCACACTGTTAAAAGTGTAAAATTTTGTGCGTGGCATATCACTGGAGGTGTCTGGCGTCGCTTAACCATTCACACCCTCTCTCGATGTCATGGTGCACTTCAACTGGCTTCCGGCAAAGGGAAAGGCTAACCGGTCGCAGCAAAACGTCTTTCTGTTTATCAAGCTATTGTGCTTCCCCTCCGCGGCCCTGTGCAGCGGGTGCAGTGCTGAGCTACTGGAGAGCACAGCAGCGGGACAAGGCAGTAACACCCACCACTACCTGTCCTGTCAGCCTTCTTGAAATTCCCACCAACCTGCTATCAAAGGCCTTTTTCTGCTGGAGAGAACTCACAGATACCTTTGTATGATCTAGCCTAGATTACCATAACTCTGCCTTACGTGGTCTACCTAAAAATCTCATCGCAGCCTTACAGTGAGCCCAAAATATCACTGCCAGAATTCAACAGATGTACAAAGATGAGGAAGTACATCACCCTGGTTCTTACAACACTCCATCTGCTGCCAATATCCTCCAGACTTAAATTTTAAGATTCTCCCTATGAAGGATTGTCTGATATCAAGACTGAATCGGCAGCTTGTTACACTGTTTCCATCTTCAGTCTGAGATTGCCTCCATTCTTACTGATTTCTGGGGGGAGGGGGATTCAATTAACCAATAACCAGTCACTGGAGACCGACATAGCTCCCGTCATGATTTTAAGTCAACCAGTATGCTGGCATGACATAGTCATGCCAGCATACTGGCTTTGTTGGGGTTTTAAGAGTGGAGTATCACCCAACTATGATGCTGGGTGATATTGAGGGCAGTGTTTCCCCTCGGTTGACAGTTGTGGGAGATATGGGGGTCAACTTGAGTAATAAATAAGTAAGCCCCACCCTCGGTGAAACACAGAGAGCACAGTCATGGGGGAAATTATCGTTGACTTGGAAGATTCAGTTCATTTGGTTGCATTCGCCAAAATGATTGGGTCACTATCGTTGGTTCAGTTCCATGTGCCTGTGTCGCTTCTGAACACCGAGCCTCAGTCTAATAAGGGCAAAACAGAAATGCTACATTAATTCTGTGCCTTCAGCTATGATGTTTAGTTACATGAGATCCACATTAGAGAACTACTCATTTTGCAGCTCTGAGGTTTTAGTTGATTTACTGACCACTTCTCTGCCGAGTGACCATCTGTGTACTGCCTCTTCAGTCACTTGCTCACACCTCCCTCATCCAGGGGTCCAATTGGTTTCCTCCTGAACACATTCAAACCTCATGAAAATATTCAGTTTGTGAACAGTGAAAATCATGAAAATCATTCACTGAACGGGATTGATTCAGCGGGGGAGGCTGATTCAAAACAAAGCTAGTTTACTCTTCATTTCAGTCACAGCCGTGCTGAAAAGACGTGAAAAACTGTCACCTCCACTCATAGAAACTTGGAAGTTATGCACCGATAATCCATTTTGTGAATTATGTGACTTCTGGTACACGTTTGTTTGCAAATGTAATGTATGGCTTTATTTTGTCTCTCTCAGGAGGGGCATTGGGTTCCGTTGTGGGGTCGGCTCACCCCACCAAGGCAATGGTAAAGGAAACACTGAGACAGACATGCCATCTATGCCATCTATGCAAAATAAATTTGTAAATCAAAGATATTTTATCATCCATTTTCTCATGTTATCTAAGATACCATCTGGCTCTTTGCCTCTGGCACAGCTTGATTATGTCAACAGCATTTGTCCCGCCCTGTAACGGTGCTGGTTCAGCTGTTTTTTTAGCCGAGAAATAACAGTTGAACTGAACAACACCAGACCTGCAGAATCACTCAAACCTTTTTAAAGTGAACGTGTGATTCACACACACATATGAAGGGGCTTTCACACCTACTCTGTTTGGTCCATTTTAACTGGGCCAAGGTGCATTTACTCAAATAGTTTGGTTCATTTGGAGAGGTGAGAACACACATTTGGCGCAGGCCAGACAAGTGAACTGAGGTCCACCTGAAAAGCTGGAACTCAGTCTAGATCCAAATGAACCACAGTATGGTTTGTTGCAAGTGAGAACATAATCCAATGAAACTATAGGAAGTGAACCAAAATAAAGTGTGTTGTGCATTGAGGGTTGAAAGTGGATGTTGACAGCTGAAGCTACTGCCAGACAGAGCCGTCAGCGCTGCCAAAGTGAATCGAGGACAAACGTGGAGGAACGATAAGGGGAGGGCTCTTTTAGAAATACTGGCTGATGATAACATTTCTGAAGTACTCGTGGAAATGCATAAAAATAGCGGGGTCTATGTTGTTATGTTGTTGTGTTGTTGTGCCATTGTTCTATTGTTGTTCTGTTGTTGCAATATGCTGTTATCCTGAAATAATACAAGGGAGCTTTCCTTGTAAAATTTCTGTCCCGTAGATGATCAACCTTTTCAATCACATATCATCGGATTCAGCTCAGATGAACACAGTGCTTTGTGAATATTAACAAGACCTGATGAAAACTCCAATAAAGTCACAACTTATACATCTGAAATTATCCTTAGTTTTAGTGCCTACATAACCTAACCCGTACTTACATGAGTAAAATGATTATCAGATATGTTCAAATACCAATCTATTACGTACCCCTAAAATCTGTTGAAAAAGTGGGGAATCAGCTTTTAGACGCTATGGCACAAACTCTGGAACTCCTGATAACTTTAAATCCACTGAATTCAGTTCAAAATCAATCGCCACCCTCAAGAAGAGCATTTAAACACCTCTATTCAAAATGGCTTTTAAGCAATCTAGCTCTCTTTTATTATGTGTGTGAGCCATTTCTGGTGTTTTATGCTCCTTTTCCTATTCGTAATTGTTGCCTTTCATTTATCTTATTTTACTTTTTACTTAATCACTGTGCCTTGTTTTTATTGTTCGTTTCCTGAACGCATTTCATTATCTTTTATTGTCAGGCACTTTGTAAACACTGCTTTAGAAATGTGCCATATAAATAACGATTATTATTATTATTATACCGCTCTATCTAACAATACCCAAATAATACATTTTCTAGTGTTTGCCATGCACCTCTTCCTCAGCCATCATCAGGTTATTAAAAGATGAATGAATAAACAATGATGTTTGGGCATTTCAAAAGGCAATTGAGGATGGCCGAGAGAGGTAAAGTTAGGGTAAGGAAAGGACAAAACTGAACAAGAAGAAAAATAGACAACAGTTGAAGATGTGAGGCTAAAGGTGGCAAAACAGCTGAAGGTGCGGTTGCAGATAGTGCACACAGGACTCCACATTCCAGGTAGTACAACACACAATTGGTCCTGCTCGCCACAGAGGTGAATCCATCCATCTCACGCCATCAATTATTCATTCTCTCTCTCACTCACTCTCTCTCTGTCTCTCTCTCTCTCTCTCCCTCTGTCTCCAGCAAAGTGACAAGACAAAAGCTTTCTCTCGGAATTGTGGCTGAAATAGGAGAAAAGCTCTTCCCCTCAGTCTGATGGGTTCCAACAAAACATGTGTAAAGGTCTCGCAGTTACAGAGACAATATAGTAGGAACAAGACTAGCTGAGACTTTAACAGAATATACAAAAAAACCCCTCTTTTAACCAGCAGTCAATAACATTAATTAAAGTGCATGAGAAATGAATGCCACTGTGCATGTATAGAGCAGCGTCTCACAAACAGCTCATATGCATACAGCAGCACGAGAAGGCCAGGAGCATAATATGTGAAATCCATGCAAATCTCTCTGAGCAGATCAGCAGATATAGCCCACAGTGGGCGGATAATGGGATAGATATTATTCATGAGTGGTAAAGACCGCTCATGCTTATCATGTGACTTCTGTAATGTATGGATTTATGTTATTGTACACATCACATAAATCAGCCACAGAGAATGATGCACCGCTTATGAAGGCTAAATGAAGACTGGGGGTACGAGCATAAGCACACATGCACAGTATGCTCACATTTGATGCAACTGTCCTTTCATTCTCCACTACTGAATGCCATTGGTCATTTTAGAGACATGAGTCAACCACTCATCAGGATGATCCTGTTATCACTGAACAGATAATTAACAGCCTGGCTGGATAATCCTTAATTATTTGCCAGTGAACTAGATGATACTCTTTTATTGTTGTTATGGGACTGTTGTCGAGACCAATCAGAGGATCAAGCATTCACTGACAATCAGCCTGGGCAAGAAAAAAAAGTTAATTCCTAATTTAATTGGCATTTCAGACAGAAAGGAAGTAATCCATATTAGCATATTCTCATACTGGGGAACTTCCTGAAGGTTATTCAAGGTCACGGTCTTCCAGTGATGTGCTATGCTTCAGATTACTTTCATGGTCTTGGCAGCCCTTTCAATTAAAACTCATTATGGCTGATATGAGATCCTTGCTTGTATGGAAGATATTGCAGAAGGTTGAAACAAACCAAGATGGCTTCCACTCGCTGAACAATAAAAGTGGGAGGAGGGGGGGCAGAGGTCCCAGTCCAAAGGAATAAAAGAGAGAGGCCTTGATTCCAGCCTCTATCCACTGCCAGTGGGGCCTTCACTGTTGTCTAATAACAATCCCATCACCTCCCTTTATCCTTTATTATCTATTCCATATTATTGTTGTTTTAAGATCTCTCTCCCCCCATCTCTGTCTGTCTGTATACCACCTCTTCTCTCTTTCCAGATTCCAAGAACTCTTCCATGGCAAGGCCGGAATAAAGAGAAGGGCACGGCAAAATGCATCTCTGTCTTTAGATGAGAATCCTAGCAACATGGAGGTTTTCAGTTTGGCCATGTGACGCTCCGGTGTCTCTCTGAGGACAGGGAAGCTGTTAATTCAGCACTTACATTAGTTGAGGCACATTAATCCCGATGGATTTACATGCAATAGCCATCACTTGTGGTTTGTCCTTTATGTGACCATAAATCTGCCAACCCTACACATTGCTCATTGCCCTTGATGGGACATTAAGGGAAAACTCAAACCTCAGTCCTTGTGTTGAACCTGACTTGATTTTGAAAATATGTTTATCACGGCAGCACTGACAGGGCTGTGCTGCATGACCTGTCCGTTTGGACATGTGTACGCACACATTTGCACATACGCACATGTGCAGCACTCGCGTTGGAAAGATCGGGACTCATCACCACATCTCACAGATCCAGGTTAGAGGATCACACTTTTCGTGGACCCCCTCTCACTTCAATTAGAGGCCTCCACAGGTTTCTTTAAGCACAGAGCTGAGACTTCACTCCAAATCCACATGATCAAAATGCATGATTAATGTTCGCTTTCAGTCCCAGCTAGGTCTCATCATCCAAAGATTCACAAAACCATAGGGCAGAAAGGCTGCTTAAACCAGCATTTTATGACGCCTCATACTGCTATCTTTGCTCTCGGTAGCTTTTAAAGGAACAACTCACCCAAAATGCTAAATTTCCATGGGCAAGGCAAGGCAAGACAGTGCAATCGGTCCATAATGATAGTTTTTTCTGTGATTTGCCAAGGTTTCCAGTCTGTCTCCTGGCACCACAATACAGTGGGGCTGGATGGGTTATCATAAATACTGGGGATAATCCAGCTCCTAATTGGCAAACTTTACCTGCACCCCCAACGAGTACGAATTTCAGGCAGGTAGATACAGATGCAGTAAGGGTGAGTGGGAAAACATCGTTATTGTATTTTGGGTGAAATGCTCCTTTAACATGGAAGGGATGCCATGAAGCATTGTAATTCATTAAGAATATAGATGGCGACATTTAAGGCCTTTAACGGTGTTTCAAGGCGATCTATGAGTGCCTCTTAAAAGCGTTAGGGTTAGGGTTAGGGTTAGGGTTAACCCTAACCCAGCGTATGTGAATATATTAAAGACAAAACGAAACTACAGCAATACGCCAGTCAAGCTGTGTTATAAATCTGTGATTGTGCTCCACAAAGATTGCTAGTTTCTTGCAGTGGGTATGTGTGGCTACATTCTGCGCGGAAAATGAAGAGTTAGAAAGATGCTGTTCATTAGCTCTGAGAGTTACAGCTCTGAAGGATCTGTGATTACAGTCCTCGTGTTACATTGGAGGCCTCCAGCACCATATCAAGTGATGGAGGAACAGCATGGCCTCCACAGCACTTCAGCTAATCACCCATCTGCGGTCATTGTCTACCAGAACCATATGTGAATGTGATGTCTGTTTACTATAATGAGGATGAAGATAAGTAGTGTTTGATTACTTCCTTACAAAAAGCCCAGAGTGTGATGTACTGTACGTGCCCTGGCACTTGCAAATCATTTTGTGCAGAGATAAAGGAAATTGCACACTGACCCTTAACAACAGTAGACCCTTACCAAAAAAAAAAAAAAAGAAAATATGAATTTTGAATGTCAGGAATTCATTACTGTCATCTTTGTTCAGTCATGTACCTAGCATACTGGTATACAAAGGAAAAGAAATCACTCTCCACTATCTGGTTTTGCTCCACAGCTGATCAGATCACTTGATACCATCGGCTTCTATTTTCTCCACCCCAGGACCCGTCCCAGGCAGATTACGAAACCATAATGGTTTTTGAGAAATAATGTTATCGACCTGGCCTGATGCTGAAGGTGGCGAGAACTGATGTCCATCTACTGTAATGACAGCCTTGCCGTGTGTGTAGATGAGACACAGCTGTAATAGGAATAAAAATGGACTAGTTTGATGTGTCTGAGAATTCAGACACATCAGCCTTTTCAGAAGCAAGATATCAGCCGAGATATCAGCTCTTGCCTGAATTTTACGGGTGCAGGTTGTTTTGTGTAATACCCCCCCAAAAAATCTGAAACTCATTTTTGTTTTCTGTTAACAAGTCCGGGATGTGAGCTACCAATTCTGTCTTTCTCTTTCTTGTATTTAACCTTGGGCTATGTTTGTGCACATCTGTAGTGTGCTGGAGGCAAGGTTATTATCATAAATTAAAACTAAAGTGAAAACAAGGTGTTAAAAGCATGTAAAAATAGTATACCTGAGATGCTTTAGTTTTTGTCTTTTTGATCATGTGCAGGGCATAACAAGTACTTTTGGGTGGAGGATTTTTTTTTTTCTTTTTTCTTCCTGAAGGCTAATGTTGCATACATGAAAACTGGGAGCAGGGATGTTTCAGTGGGAAAAATCCACATGAACAGTAAGTCCTTCAGTCAGAAAGTCAGGGCTTTCTAGAGGCTGGAATTTATTGGAGATGCACTTCTGTGATATCATGTAACCAAAATTAGCAACATGGCAACTGTTTGCAGTGAACACCGGAAGCAGCATGTTTCAAGCATTTATAGAGACTTGAACATCTGTTTCGGAAGACATGCCCTAAATAAAAACACAACAGGACATTAATAATTGGAAGGTTTAGGCATTCATAGACTAATGATAAAACTGTATGGCAAGTCAGTGTGGCATGGATAATGATCCCATTTCTTAAAGCCTAATGTGTAAGGTCTAACCTGTATTTCAAGGACTCTGGTATTGTAAGAGCACCCAATCCAATTTTCTTTTGGGCATCTACTTTGATCTGGCTTCAACTGCTTCAACGCTCTGATGTGGGAAGTGCAGCGTCCAAGTAAGAAAATAAGTAAAGTTCCCTCTTCTGGTGAATGCAGCTTGGAACTATCCTGTAGAGCAAATTATTCAACCCCATGAGCATCTCCTGCTTGTCTGTGGAAGCGCCAGCATCGCCAGTGCCATTTCTGTTTGCACAACTCTTGTCCAAATAGTTGGGAGAAAACAATTTTTAGGATTATTTTGAGCTAAGGAGCTGAATTTTTAAGGCTGCAGAATCTCCGACGTCTTTTGTGCAGCATGAAACCAAGTTAGCTGAAGATTAAATGAAGATTAAATGTTTACATGAATAAATCTTTAAAGGAAATCTGGATTTGTTTGTACCACTACTTCTGATAATAATACGTGATGCAAACACACACTAAAGTGCCTGTCCTCAACTACACTTCCATCATGCATACAAAAAGCACCATCCCAACCAAAAATACTAAGACTAGAATTGAAAAAGAAAAAAAAAATTAAAAATCATTTGACTATTCACACGAGACAGACCTTTAGTAATTTGTAATAATTGTGGAGGTCATCTGTGACCTCTTAATCCCTTGTAAATTGTCCGTGTCTGTAATTTGTAAGGTAAAAAATTGAGCACAAATTATCAACCATATTTCTGCAAACACAGAGGCTCTGAAAATATTAGTCCTGTAAAAATATTTCAGCAATTTGGAGTCGTTTTTCTCCGCGCCTGTTTTCTGCCTCTTTACCACTCAAGAATTTTGGAGGCTGCGGTGGAAATTATGAATTAAAGTTTTGACAGCATTTTGGGTGCAAATTCAGAAGGCTCATCTCACCGCACAGCATGAAGACCCACGTGCGGAGCAAAATCTTGAAAGATGATGAGATGGATTACATGCACGGCAGCATGGGGTAAGGAACATCTTTCAACAGGCTCAGTGCAAACACCTTTAGTTACATGCAGCCTTGACATTTTAAATCACATCCGTCGGGATAATGTCAGTAAATTTGTGCTAAACACAGACGAATGCGCCGCATGAAACACAGATGTGTGTGTGTGTGGGGGTGTAATTTCTCAATCACGAGGTCCCCAGGTACAGGAACACCAGTCCTGTGAACATAGGGCTTTGGATTATAAATGGGCTGCTAATGAAACAGTGAATTTTGTTGTGAGCCTTCACCAAGACGTCATCCACAATTTCACTCTCTGAATCCAACCAATCTTTCAATGATGCGTTAAAAACAACATTCTTTTACAGTTTCTCACAACTTTTCCATCACCATGTTTCTCAGAACTGCAGTTCTTGGGGAGTATTGAATTCTTGATACTACAACTTCATTAGAGAGCTCTTTGTTATATCTCTTGTGGAAGTGTCAGTGCTTACTGAGCTTGATGAACATTAGAGGGGTACTTGTAGAAATTACACTGTGATTTGTACTCCACTTAGTGCCCTGCTGCATAAAGAGGCCTGTGTGCTGTAATGGGCTATTGGGACCCAGAAAGCCAATTAGATAAAACTGAATCAAGAAGTCACCATACTTACCAGATGTTAGACCTCTCTTGCAATTAGAAGTACCATTCATGCCCTTGCATTAAATCCAACTGACTTTAATGCACACTGCTTATTCTCAAGCACAGTATTTTAAAAGCATTATCAAAGAGGTCTGCTAAACACAATGAACGCGACTGAGAGCTAATTCACATTCCCTCATCACTCGAAGCCGGCCCAGCTGATGACAGATCTTTGAAGAAACAAATCTCCATTTTCTCTCCCTCTCCATCTGATACAAAAACGCTGCTGTGTTGTTGCTGTCAGGCTTTTGTCTGTTTATTAACTGCGCGGAGCTGAGAGGATACCCATTAAGGATATCCATTAAGGCATGTTTTCATTTTATTTTAGAGGATGCTTTTATCTGGAAAGACTCAACACTAAGGGCACAATGAGAGGGCTTGCATGTCAGCTATGCCGAGGTGCACAGGAGACCTTGAGTCTCGGAGAAAAAATGAAGGAAAAAATGCCATTTATACAATTCTAAGATGCAGCGCTCGTTATCTGGAATCACTTTGAGCATCCACTTGCCTGAATCACTTTGTTCTCCCCCAACTGAAAGTGGCCAATGAATTATTTTGTACCCAACAATAAAATGTGTGTCTATTCAGCAATTGCTGGGGTGGAATGATGGCAGATCAGAGTCTTAGTTAAAGGCCAGCACAGTGTGAAATTAAGTCTTATTGTTGTGAGCGACAGCATCTATTAGTATTTGTGCCTGCAAGCCCTTGTTAGATTATCAAAGCATCATAAACATTCTCATTTTCAAGCATATTCTTTCCCAGAAACAGCATCATGAATCATCAAGGATTTGTCAGTGAGAAACCCTATTCCAAATATCAGATATGGACAATTATGGAGCCATATCTTGCAGGCACTAAACTACAAAACAAAATGTCACACATGATTCAAGTTTTATTCTCTTAAGTGGGGTGATGGTTTTTGTCCAGTGCCAGAGCCGCGGAGCGTTTTCAGATGACGTGATGCACCTTTTGGACAACAACAGCTGGAAAACACATTTAAAATGCCTTTAAAAAAAATAATCTAGTGCTCAGCTGTCTCAACAGTGCAGAATAAATAATGCAATTGCTGTGCCAGCCCCGTGATGAACTGGTGACAAGTGAAGGTGAAAGAAGGGGGATTCTTTGCCTTCCGTCCAATGCATTCTGGGAACGTCTCCAGCCTCCCATGATTCTGCTTAAGAATAAATGAGTATTGAAAATGGACGGATGAACGGATGCATGGACGGATTGAATTTCGTTGCTATTTTTGGCTCAGAATTGATCGTTTTGTCACTGATGCGTCTGACTGGTGACGTGTTTAGACAGTTCCAGCTTACTATTTTTACACATTCTCAGGATTCCCATTAGCTGCAGCTATTCCTCCTGCGGGGCACATCAAATATTTAACATTATTGGCGATGAAAGTAAAATAAGTAACATTAATAACGGCGCATTAATCAAATAAATATCTCTGACACACAGGTCTAAATGGTCCTGTGCAGCTGGGAATACTTTGGGCAAGTTTCCACACTCTTTGAAGCACGTCATATTCAATAATGGCAACCAGTTTTAAGAGTCCGTATTTGCTACCATACTCACATTCGCCTTTGTAAACTCAAAATGATATTGTTTTCCTTTTATAATTTCTGTTTTGAATATGACTGTTCATTTGGGGGGTTTTGGGAAGCCACGACAAGATTTTATTCCTTATTCTTCCTTTTGTATAGTTTTGTTTAAAAAAATCTGTCACAGTATATCTGGGTGTATGATATATATCCAAATTTGTGTTGCCATGTGTTTGGGTCACCGTGTGCTTGGACTGAAAAGCTTTCTCATCAGTGAGTGTCCTTCAGTAACTGTTTTTCGCTGTTTGTCATTACCCAGCCAGCTAACTAATGAGACTATACGCTCGGCTAACCATTACTGCCTTGCTGCTAACACATCTGGTTTGCCAAGTAGCAAACATCAGGAAGCCCGCATGTCTGTGGTGGTTTGCAGGAACATGTTAACATTATTAGTTGTTTCGCACTAATTCTCTTGTTGCTTAGAGAGCGGGACAAATTGAAGCCATTCAAATACAGTCAGTTGACTGGCCTGATTCCTCTCAAACTACAGCTTCTTTGTTTTTGCATGTTTTGTTTTTTTGTTTTGTTTTTTTTTAAACACATGATTTAAAAAAAGCAGCACAAATATAGAAGACATACCAGGAAACATGCAGGAGAAAGCCTAAAAAGCCTCTGAAGGATTGACAGTCCTCAGGGAAATAATAATCAGTAAAAAACAGTAACAGAATGAATATATAACACATCTGTGAATATGTGCAGTCTAATCACACACACACACACACACACACACACACACGCGCACACACACACACACACTC